>JACXGJ010001367.1:25815-86019 GCA_016801105.1 Esox niger | reverse complement strand
TCAAGAGGGCCTTATCCTGATTTAATAAATACCTGCAGCCTCACAATCCAATCACAGACATTGTTGACAGTCTGCAGCTAGCAAACCAAATCCATCTCTTTATTATTATTTTTACTGCACATAGTCCAGGAGTGTCAAATTCATTTTGCCTTGGGGACTACATTTGGTCTTTACTGAGGTCCGGAGGGTCGCACTTAAAATGGATTATAGAGTTTTTCTTTGGTGTGCAAAACAAGAAGTAGCCTCTGTCCATTGCTTTCGGAATGCTCTATTCTGTTTGACAGTCTAGCTCTGTTTCTATGACTGTTGGCAAACTGAACAGAAAGAGGCTTAACAGAAATAATGTAGATCCATTTTCATTTCTGCACAGTTTAAGTGGGGTTTTAGAGAAAGAAAATCTACTCATGCTCTCTCTGTCCTGATCCTTGCAACACCCATGGGTTAAGGTTTTACTTGAATACACACCCTTGTGTTGCAGTGTTTAAATACCAGCCATGAAATCCTCTGAAGTGACAAAATCTAGTTTAAACTAAAAGTACACATTAGCTTAAAATATTAAACAGTGCTGTAAGTCACTCTGAAAAAGAGCGAAATGACTACAGTTGCTTTCAAAATGTATTTACCCCCTACAACGTCCTACTGTGTTACAGAATGACATTTGAATGGATTTAATTAGGAATTTCTGCCACTGATCAATCCAAAAAAGTCAAAGTGAAAATTAAAATCTCCATATTGTTTTGAATGAATTATAAATACAAAACATAACATATTCATTCTGTACTTGCATCCATTTGGTCCTTTATCTGCCACCACCATGCTTAATATTAGAGTTGGTGTTCTGTGGATGATGTACAGTGTTAGATATAAATCAAACATAACGCTTGGTTTTGAGACCAAAAACCTACATTTTGGTCCCGTCTGACCATAGAATCTTCTTACACTTGGTCTGAGTCTCCAACATGCCTTCTGGCAAAATCTTGCCAAGATATAATGCGAATTATATTATTTTCGCCTGTCCAATAAAGGCCACCTTTGTGAAACGCTCAGGTTATTGAAGCGCAGCCGTGAAGAGAAAGTAACACCTGTAGAGGTTTCAGACTACTGCCCTTCTCGCCCAGGTACACGTTTTTTGAGGACCGCGTCTTCTAAAGAGATTCATAGTGGTGCCATTTATAGATAATGGAATTGACTGTGTACAGGGGATAAATAATGCCTTGGAAATGTTATTCTATACTACCTTTGATTGGTGCAAATATTATTTTTTCAGATTTGCTCTGAATGTTCCATCACCATTTTCATGAAGATGTTTTTGTTAGAAATTGTACTAACCAGGAGTGGGACCTCCCGGAGATAGGTGTAGTTAAACTGAATCAGGGGCATCACCAGACCCGGGATTTCGGGGATCTTGCCAGATGTTTTAAAATTTGTCAGCACCAAGCATTCTGCATGCTGACAAAATTCACAGTGGAATAAACAAGTGCTTCATGTATCATGACTTCTGCAATCAAACCCATAACAATTAACTTGGAGCTGCAGACCAAGCCCCCAAAACCAATGCCTTTTCATACACACATGTACCATTTAGTTAGAAAGAGCTGACTTCTCTATAGATGAGCATGTCTCCTTTTGGAGGACAGCTAGCGCTCTAAGTGTAGAAGCAAACAACGCAAAATTTGACATACTACTGTTACCATGCCTAAAAGCTGCTATGTTGTGATTTGCGTGTCAAATAAGAGAAAACAATTCTAGTTTACGCTTTTCTTTACATCCCAAAGAAATTGTCAACTATGGGACCCATCCTGTCAATGTTTATGTCTGTGGAAAACACTCAAATAAAATAATCTTGATATTACATTGAAAAGGCAGTACAAAGAACATTCTGAAAATTCTCTTCCCTGGAGTGATTTATGTCATGATTAACGACATAATAATCCCAATCTCAAATGTGTCTAAATCCTGCATTTATGCCATTATGAGAAGATCATAGGGAATTGAATCTTCAAAAATGTAATTAAGCAACAGATGTAATTGTTCATTGCAAATTATTTTAGCAGTGCATCGTTCATGTGTAGAATACCTTATAGTTGCAGGGTGCTAGTTAGCTTGCATGTTAGCGATTTTGGAAAGACCAAAACAGCAAAACACAGTGACGGATGTGATAAATACATTTCCTGGAAATTCAATAAGGTAGTTGTATATAGCCTATCAGGATATGACACCTCCGGCCACTGAGTTGGGTCATTCTTTATATTGATCGGCAATGACATAAAATAATTGTTTGCCTGACGGGCAATAATGTTTGTGCTCCTATAAGCTAAAAAGCAATATGGTTTTCTAATTTTTTATGAATTAATTGGCCAAGACGTCAGATTTGTATACACCGCCAGTCAAATTAAATTGTCTGTTTACCCCCCAAAAAGGGCGGGAGCATGGCGCAAAAGCAAAGTACCCGGATGGGCTGCTGTCACCTATAATGTTGCGGAGTAGCCTATCTGATGTTGAAATTACGTAAAAAATCTTCTAATTTAGCGAACATACAAAAGAATTCTCAAAAAGGTGTAATTACATCCAAAGCCAATCTTTCTTTCACTAGCTTACTACATAGGTACTACATTTACACAATGTGTGTGAACACATTAATGGCAAATACAAAGCTAACAGAAATGCTTTTTGTTTGCAAACGAATGTAAATTCATTGAATGCATCTCTAGCCACGGAAGTTATTTGAGGAAGGGAAACAGTCACAGACAGAATAGTAGCTATACCTTATTTGGGCTTGTGTATTGTTTTGATCTAGAACACACTAAAACTAAGAGCGAGTTTAATTAAAGCTATAATATCCCCATCTGGGCTTCTACCAGCTTTCATTCAACAAGTGTTTAAATATGACTTTAAACTTAATGACTGAGTGGAGTCTGTACCAACATAACCATGAAAAAGCCTAAATTAATTAATAAAGTATTTCAGTATGAACGCAAATAGTAATTTCTACTTGTAAATGTTTGCTTATGTTGTTGTTTGTGTATATGTATAAGCAGGACAGACACATTGTACTGAACATTACCATGCAAAAATTGACTGGTCCCTTTACATAATCCATTATTCCAAGTCGGTGTCGTATTGTGTTCATCCCTAACGTATTGTTAACTTGACACTGTGAACCTGCATTTTTGAAGCGCAGGCATTCCAGTCGTTTTTCAAAAAGACAACATCTGCTAAAGAAATTTAATATAAAAATTGTGTTTTGTACTTGACTTGACACTGTTAGCGTTCATCATCAGAAAAATGCACTTAATTTCATTTGCGATGTTCAAACAAATAATTGAATAGCCCACAGAATTATAGCTAATGTAATTACACACATGCAGTTCCTGAGCACCAGGTCGTCTTGTCTGAGCCCCGAGAATTTTGAAAGTCTGGAGACGCGTCTGGCCTGAATTCATGTGAAAGACCTTGATTAAACAGGTCTGTTAATCTAAATAAGTGACTTCTAAAAACAATTGGATCCACAACAGCTCATTCAGTTATCATAGCACAGGGGGTGAATACTTATGCAATTAATTATTTTCTGTTTTCTAATTGTAATTAATTTAGATCTATTTGCAGATGTATTGTAACACAAAATGTGGCAAAATCCAATTGGGGAAATACAGCCCCTGTAAAAATTGTATCTAGCATTTATTACTGGGACAGCTAATAAATAACCAATCTTTTTACGTATTACCAGTGTCATAGTATGGGAGGCCAAAAGGTTTGGCATAACTAATAATTAAAGGTGGCTTTAGCACAATAAGGCTTGTTTCTTTTCTTTGAGATAGTTGCCAATTGCCTGCCATTTTACCTCAGTCAAAACTGTCTTGTTTTGCTTTTCAGACACATTACTTTCATGATTTATCAAAAAATAATTATGTTCATATCCAGGCAACACTGCCCCTTATGTTTTCCAATTAATTTTAGCAGGCCTACAGTATTTATCTAAGAAAGACAGATAACAACAAGCATTATATTAAAACCCAAGAATCAGTTATTGCAATCTCATATTCCCATACACTTTCCATTTCTAGATTCAGTGAATGTTCTTAATTACATGATAAAGCTCATTGGTTATTATCTCTCTCTTGAGTGTGTGGCAGTCTAGAAAGGAACATTATCTGCAATATCAACATTAACATTGAGGAATGCGATTTCTGTAATCAATCATATTTGGCAGCAGGCATGTTCAGAAAATGTGAATACAAAAACAGAGAAGGAGGTGCATGTTCATGCCAGGAGACCCAACTCTTATTCAACACCTTTTTAATAAAGATTATTGGCTTAAACAATATGAATAATTTTACATGCCCTCCAACGGAGGGAATGCATGAGTGGACAGCACCGAGATCTACAGATGACAGGCTGACTTGTCTGTTGTGGAGCTGAATCCGTTACCTTAATTGATCCCATTGGGCTGCTAGGCTTTAACAGGCCCAATCAAAACACAGGTTGAACACAGGCACCAAGGAGAGGACAGCTGCTTGTCAAAGGTAGTGCTGCATGACTAAAGGTTGTAGGATCAGCCTACCCTTCACAAACCTCACGTTAACCATCATGGAGGCACAATGGCAGACAAGCCATACATCGGCGCATAAGAGGAAGTGATAACCTCACCTCAAGAATTCTCCGAATGTCAAACATATTTCACCTCCAGCTGCAGAAAACAATTTTAATTCCACATATTACCTTTAATATGTTCATGTCTTTGTGGCTTTTTGAATTTGAACTCAAGTACAGGTCCACATTCCTCCAGATTTCTGTATTTTGAATCATTTAACTCTCTTGTCATTAATGCATTCATTTTTCTCTCAAATTCTTCAAGATGCCTTCTTTACTATTTCCCGTCCTTTAATGTCAATGGTACATTACCATTAGCATCTTCTCACAAATCAAATCTTTCAGTCACAACCGATTATCAGGAATTCCTCGAGACACAATATTAATATAGCAATGCAATGAAGAATGTTTATTTCGCTACAGTTTTTGTTCACCCCAAAATGTTTTCCTTTTTTCAGTGATGTAGTGCATGAGAGTTTTACAGAAACTCTGCTTAGACTGCATCCGGTGATCAGTTTTGCATACCTATTTTCTAACCACAACACCACTGATTGTATTAAATTATTGAATACAAATATACTCTGATGAGCCAAAACATTATGACCACCTTCCTCACAGGCTATTGGTCCTCTGTGTCCCGCCAAAACAGCACATACCCACCGAGGCTTAGAGTCCACAAGACACCAGAAGGTGTCCTGTGGTATAAGGCAATGAGACATTCCTTGAAGTCCTTAAGTTGCAAGGTTGAGCCACCGTGGATAGGACTTCACCTCTTCATCATGCTCCTCAACACCTTGCAGTCTTCATCATGTCCCTCGAACCATTCCCAAACATAATGAGCAGTGCGGCAGGGCACATTGTCTTGCTGAAAGAGGCCACTGAAATCTTGGGAATACCATTCCCATGAAGTGGTGTACCTGGTCTGCAACTTGTCTAATTGATGTCCACATGAATGCTCGGACCCATGGTTTCCCAGCAGAACATCGCCTAGAGCATCACCCTCCCTCCTGCGGCTTGTCGTCTTCCCACAGTGCCACCACTTTCCCAGGTAAACAGTGCACTTGTACACAGCCCCCCATATGATGTAAAAGAAACTGACCAGGCAAATGTTTCCCACCGCCTCATGGTCCAGTTCCGACGCTCGTGTGCCCATTGTAGGCTCTATCTACACAGGGGTCATCAAGGGCACTCTGATCAGTCTGCAGCTACACTGTCCTCTACACAGAAGAGTGTGATAAACTGTGTGTTGTGACTCGTTCCTCCCGTAACCATCATTGAACATGTGTGTGACATGTGCCACAGTAGATCTTCTGTCGGTTTGGACCAGACAGAATAGCCTTTGTTGGCCTTGTGCATTGGGCACCCTGTTTGTGGTTTGTTCCTCCTCGGACCACTGTCGGTAGTTATTCACCACTGCTGAACAGGAGCACCACACAAGCCTTTCTGTTGAAGAGATAATAATTATTTGGCCCTTGTCAAAGTCACTCACATCTTTACTCCTGTCCATTTCTCCTGCATCCAACTCACTGACTACGAGAACTGATTGTTGGCTTCCCATCTAATCTACTCAAACCTTGACATGTGCCCTTATCAGGTGATGATTCGCATTATTCACTTCATCTCTGAGTGGTCATAATGTTTTGGCTCGTAAGTGGACATTTTCAAAGCACCAACAACAGGCTTTCATTTAACCAACAACAAATGTAACCTCTTTTAAGTACATTCTTCATGCTTTACTGCATCCCTATGCATCTTATGTAAACAAAGAATGCAAGAGTCTCCCTGTGATTTCAGGCCCTATGACGACACACACACAAAGACAGAAGGCAATGCCAGCCAGACAGCAAAAGTCAACCAGTTTTCAAGGACAGACAGGAGAGAAACATCAAACTGCATATCCTGGCAGGCTAGCGTGAACGCAAAGGTACATGAATTCTGTTTCCACCCAATGTCAAATGCATGATTACTCCTTTGTTATGGCAAATTACACACTTGTTTCCTCTTCTGTAATGAAATAACAGTGTCCATTAAGATATTGAATGCATTCAGACATGAATAGTGAATTCCCAAAGATAAACTTGCATATTAGCGATATCTGAAATATATAATACAAATGTCTGCTATCCCTGTTTATTCAGCTTGAGTCAATACAAATGGGAGATAGTAAATATTTTGTTCAGAAGCAGAATAGGCAGTGGGGTATGATAATAGTTTACATCCTATGTTTAACTGTCCTTACCTCAATAATTTGTCCCATTATAATTCTTATAACTGATATACAAACATATGTACAAAACACATATACTGTCCCCAAATGTAGCATTACGGAATTTTCTTTTCAGGCATTCAAAACTAAGTGTTATCCCCCCCCAAAAAAAAAATATATATATTTACGCAATATCTACCATTTGGTATATTCCCAATGGGGAAATTATGTTTACAACATCATGCATGGATTAAGGGGCATTAAAAATGCAAGCCAAAGACTCTGTAATTGCTTACAGCTACAATACAGTCAACACGAAATACAGTCAATGTATGAGTGAAGGATATACTGACAGTTAACTTAATACTCTGGGGGTTTAACGAGTGGGTGAGGCAAACATATATTTTTTCAAATAATTATTGAAGCACGAGTCATCAATACAGCGAGATTCCTGTTATTTAAAACAGCACTGCACTGGCCCCCATATACTTAATGGTAGCTCAGCGGGTGAAGAATGATTATGTAGCGTGCGTGACGTTGTATTGTAAGTGGGGGAAAGTGACTTATAATGCCACTCCAGTCCCTTTTGCCAGCGGCATACTTCAATTAATTTGCTGTGTGAATGCCCTGAGAGCATAAATGGAAGACTTTGTGCTTTGCTTTCCCATTGCCTCAGATTTCAGGTTTATAATTCTGAACCTAATCGCTAGAGGGCAGTGTGGAGCACCACATGATCAATGGTATGTTAAGGGCCATGGCGAATCGCAGTGAATTTGGAACGGCTCTGATTACACATAAAACCTGTGGCTGTAAATGAAGAAGATCCGTCACACTCCTTAACCCCTGTAATGATGGGTCATCATAGGATTATATGCAACCTTGGGAAGGATGGCATTCAATTGAATTACACCTCACATAGCAAGGATTGCCTCACACCACGGTTTTCACCACTTCATTTACATATTTTGTGTGTCTAATCTCAATCTGAGCAACAGCTGGGCATCATTCATTGAGAGAGAGTTCATTGACTGAAATAACTGTCACACAGTCAGAATGAAAAGGAGCAGGAACTTAAGCGAGGAAGTTGTCAGTTTTATGTCTCTATAAAAAAATCTGATATTTTGACAGTGACAAGTTTTTTCTATGGATATTCAGTGATACATGAGGTCAAACTGTGGGTTGTGGATATTTTCATCCATTTTAGCTATACTGTTTAGAAATTAACCAAAAGTATTTGGACAAATTCACAATTTTTGTAATAGGTTTGGTAGTTGCTCCCATATTCCTTGAAGACCTGAAGTAAATCAAACCTGTGATGATTTTGAATTCATTTTCAGATTTTAAGTTCCAGATGTGCCTGGTACAAACTTCTGTACACTCAATCATCATTATTCATCTTCAGGATTATCAGTAATCACGGTAGTATCCAAACTAAAGTTGTTCTGAATCATATGGTATGAGGGTTTAGTACATATAAGAGTCAAATAGCAAAACACACTGTGCAAAATGTATCTTCATGTTAATATATTCTGACTCCTGGTTTTTGAGACCCAGTGTTTCCGAATCACGCATAACATGCTAGATTGAGTCCTGTGAAGTGATGGGCTTGCCATTTTATCGATGGTGGCCGCCACCGTAAACACATTGCTTACACAAGTGAAAGGGCTCTCATTGCAGAGGCAGATGTAAAATGTCATTATGGATTCTCTGCTCCCCTGATGGCTTTTGTGTTCCCATTGATTCCCAGGTCTCCTGACGATGGCAGGGACAGACTCTACGGAAAAAGAGGGGATTGTATGAGCTGCTTCCCATAGTCTATCGTCACCGCCTGTGTGGAGCGTACGTTGTCTTATCATCAGCTGTCCGTCCATTGTTCTGTTCAGCAGAGTAAAGCCACGCTGCAAAACGTTGCCAAAGGCCTAGGACTCCGAATATGGGAGCTGGAGCTAACATGGAACATATGGACTGCAATGCTGTAGTATTCCTTGGGAGACAGAACTTCTTTTTCAATTGAGTTTGGATAACTCTGAAGTGGGTCATCGTGAACTTCTGGATCCGACCCAGCATAGACTTTGGAGACACAGGACGAGATTTTCTTTTGAAGTATACACTTGGCAACTCCTAGTGTTTTCACAGACCAAAGAAATAGATGGCCAACAGCACCATGCATTGGAGGACACAGTATGCTGTAAGGGGTTTAGAAACTTCTAGTTGATGAAACATGCAATCCCATATTCTCACTCACACTATGATGACTGTATTCCACAAATATACACATGTTGAAGAAAGTGACTTGTAGCCAACAGTAATTGTATACAAATTATTGACAAATACTGGATGGCAAAAGAAATTCAAAGGACATGGTGTAATCCGTCAATGACATTTTGTTTGGACTACTGAACTGTACTTGTGTACTCACTGCTCTATTTTGGACCCACATTAATTCAGATTTACATTTTCAATTGCTATATTTGGACAACTTGCAGTCAGCATGGCTGGTTATAGTAAAACAAGCTATCCATTTCTCACCAGGAAAGAGGAAACGAAGAGGAAATCCGTCATATGTTTGAGGGAAAGAAACATTACATGTATTTTCAAAAGCCTAAAGTTATATATTTAACAGTTTTATATGTTGTATCTTTGTAGAAAACCTTATTTAACACATTGCCAATCATAAACTGTGGATACACAATGAGCTATGTCCTTTAAGCTATTGGTCTGTCTTGTTCATTTGAACAAAGTCAAGTGGCTCCTTTTCAAGCTGTTGAATTATTTTTTCATCATAAAAAGTCAATTATTTAACATGAAATGAATAGGAAAGTACCTAATTAAAGCAACCAGACAATAGTACAGAGCCCGTTTCTGAAGAAAGGTCATATTTTCTATGTTTTCTACTTTTCTAGTCCCCAGTAACCTTTGTGAAAATGTTGCACAACTTGGGGTTTTACTTTTGAAACCACATTCACTACATTAAATAGAGGGGGGAGACACAAGGAGACATTGATTTAACCGCTGGTGACCACAGAGTTTGCAACCAAAGCTCAAAAGGTTACAACTTTCTCACATCTATGCACATTTTAGCAAGGGGCGCTTATTCTCTCTTAAGCAAGCAAGCAAAGCTTAGAAAGAAACACCACTGAGGGTAGTGAGAAGTGCCTAGCGGCAAGGTTCTACCACAACAGCTCAATTTATACTTCCTAGTTCAGAATTGTTTCAGTATGAGCAGCACATACATACTGTGGAAGTTATGTTTGTTTTATGAGAGACTTCATGGGAATATCATTTCTTACATAACCATTGATTTATAACATCCAGGCAAAATTGGACTGAATAAAGTGTTAACTTCTTCATGGGCAGATTGTTGGTCATAAACAATTGACAGACAACTTGTCTCATTAAGTGTGACAAGTTCGAGGTTTGACAATGAAAGGTGTATTCCAGGATATTAAGCACACCCAATTCATATGATATGTAATTACTTGGATTAATAATGTAGAGTATCATACAAATTGAATAGAAAAGTAATCTGGATGATGTAGTACACAAATGGATGATGTATTTAACAAAAGAAAACTTTGAATTTTTTTTGCTTATGAGGACCACTATGGCTGAAGTTATAGAAAAACTCTGGAGTTCCTCTCTAAATGCAGCAATGTTTGGGTCACAGGCTATACTGCAAAGTTATTTTAATGAGTACCTTTTTGAGCCTCTAATATGTAGAGTCGCAACTGTTAAGAGAGGGTCCAGCTCTTACACCAATAAGACCAAATCAGTGATAGGCAAACAGAAAATGTGCACCGGCCACACAGAATATCCAGTGGAGGCATGTGGATGTCATGGCAAACATGTCATTTTAATCTTCCAACCTTCCCATCACAACAGGGTAGGAATGGAAATAACGGGGGCACTTCAACTATCAGGTTAGTAGCTTTGGCATCATACTTTCTATGCTAGCTTATTGGATGTGACAATTACAAATTGTACAATGACACTGGTTAGCTACATTCTGTTTAGTTGATGGTCGGTGATAGTAGTTGGTCAGCTCATGGTATTGTTGTACGTTGACTGACACAGACTTGCAAGCCATTCGTAGAAAGTGACGACAGAACTTGAACTAATTTGGCCAGTTAACGTCTGTAACTTCACTATAGCAAGTATTGCAGTTAAAAATGCACAGTTACCCTGTAATAAAAACATGTAACTTGTGGAAATTGCAGTGTGTAAATAGAAGTGTAATTTTGAATGCTTAGCAATGTACAATTTTCCACTACATGCAACAATGTTTAAAGTTCTTTGTTTTCTCAGCTGTATCTTATTAAGTAAAAACAGTCTGAATGTTCTGACTGTCCAAGAAATTGAAAGCTTAGAGGCTCAGTATGCTCCCTTCAAAATGTGCATACAATTTTGTTGCTAAACATAAAAAAAAACTTCTGCAATCAAAAAGTATCATCTGGGTTAACTTGGTTTACAGATTGAGTTCACAAATGCTGCTCCAGAGAAAAATAAGAGAAAATCAAAGTCTCTTAATTTTTACCCTACTGTTCCTCACTCAAAACCTTACTTTTCAACTTTTTTGGCAAGGAAATTAAAAGGTGCAGTGGTCTCTTAATTTTTTCCGGAGCTGTATGTTGGTTTTTATCCCTTATGAACACATATCAAAAATATTTTAAAGTGAATCATTTGTGTGCATTAACCACGATAACATGAACATCCTTCCATCCAGTTGGGATGATGAAAACTGTTGGGTACTACCATGGTGCATGCAATATCTACCTTAGTACTGTGACATTTTACTCTGACACTTCAGCGGTACTTCAAAATACATTTCCTGTCTTGACAAATGACCCCTTATTGAATGTATATGGATGTCCTATCCAAGTGGGAGGATAAACCCATTTGTACACTCAAAAGTAAAATATATGTCTAAGTACAAGACAATTACAGTCTTACAAAGGCTTTATCTAATTACAATGATGTCCAACTTGAGACTGTAGCTAGTAACAATTCATGTGTACTTACAGTATATTTTATATCAACCAACAATCTGGCCCTCATTTAAAGTGCACTTGAAATGCCATCCATATTAGAGGATAAGGTGCAGCTATTGCTGCACCGAGTATGTAAACTCCACATTTGTTGCCATAGTGCTCATAAGATTCCATGCATTTCAAATTAAACCTTGACCTGGGACAGCATCAACGCCAGAGTACTAAACACAGGTGTGTCAATGGGGTGGCTGGTTTTCAGTTTGTTATAACTGTTAGAGTTTATGCAGACTACTGTATGTTTGGATACTATTGGAAACATGAACATTTCTATCAAGCACTGCAGCAGTTTGTTGTTACAACTCTGCTTACAGATTACAATTTCCACCAGTTACGTGTTGTTAATATGGTGTTACTTTCTGTTATGATTATTCATTACAGTGCTTGTTACAGTGTAATAACACTCAAAGGAACCCCTTAAAAATGTTACCCAATTATCAACATTTCTAACATTCTGCAATGTGTCTTACTTCGTAAACATCATATATTTTAATAAAAGGCATCGGGTATGACTAAATCAGTGCACACATATGAATATCCTGGTTCCAAACTATTGACATTCTTGCATTTATGAAAAAAAAAAGTGTTTTCTCATGGCTCATGTAAAAACATTTACCAAGATCATGTGAAAGGGTGGGAGGCTGTTTTTGTGGTTCTCAATCTTACTTGGAATTTGAACAAACAACCTCTGGATTGCAAGCTACTTGAAGTACCTGGTGCTCTACCAAACCTGCTAACCAAGGAGTGATCAGCATATACACATTTCCACTTTGCCTGTCTAAGTATATATACAAACTTTATGTGCCTTTAGAAAGTATTCAGTATCCCTTCACTTTCTCCATGTTTTGCTGTGTTATAGACATCATTTCTAATTGGTTATTTACATTTTTTTGCAATGCACACAATGCTCCATCATGAAAAAGCAAAAATATGTTTTTAGAAATGTGTGCTGAAATATTGAGATCCCTTTTGCATTGCTTTCTTGAAGGGCCTTCAACAGTTATCACAGCTTTGAGGCTTTTTGTTTATACCTCTATTTACACATCTGGATTTGGGCAGTTACTGTAATTTGCCCTTTTAGACCCTCAAAAATGTCCCTCTATTAGACCCTCTATATTATTTTGAATGGGAAGTGTCAGCAAACAGTAATCTTAGTGTCTCCTCACTGATGTACAATGGGGTTGATGTCCAAGCTTTGACTGGACCAATCAGCGGCATTGACAGACTTGTCCCATAGCGACTCCAGCATTGTCTTGACTGTGTGTGAGTCAAGTCATTGTCATGCTGAACGATGGATGATGCATCTGAGCTCAATTTGGAGTGTCAAGGCAAATGTTCTGAATATTAATGCATAGTGGACATTTGCATTTTTATTTTCAATAAATTGGCAAAAATGTATAGAAACATTTTTTTTTTTTCCATAATGGGGTATTGTGTGTAATGTGATGGCAAAAGTTTTTTTATTTTTTTTATTTAATCAATAAAAAATACAACACAATGTGGAAAAAATAAGGGGTCAGAATAATTTCTGAAATCATTGTATGTAGGAAGCCTGTATTTCTATGATGTTCTAATTTGAATTAGTTTGACATATTTTATACATGTGTACACATGGGAGTTACACTTTAAACAAAAAACAACTAAGATTTGAACCTAGATCCCCTTTGTTTTCTACACCACCAGGACTTTGATCATATTCGCTAGAATCCTTAACTGAAGTTTACTTAAAGCAGACCTGATAAGTGATAGATATGTATTGAATTATCACCGCCTAGGTAACTGTGTAAAATTAGCAGTGCTCCAGTTAGTATGAAACCGATCATACATTAATGCTTTGGGGATTTAAACTTGCAACTTCATTGTTGAGTGCACCGCTGTTTCTGCAGTGCCACAAGGTTTTTACTCATTTCTTAGAACAATAATGAACACATTTTGAGAAAATAAGGAAATGAAAAGGGTTGAGTGCTGTACGTTGGGGAATGAAAATATAAAACGTTATTTTCAAAGGTACAGTACTCATATAAACTCACACAGTACAGTTAAATATACTTGAGGTACTGCGTAACGGGTTATTTTTGCTACTAAATTCATTGAATACAGTAAGATGTACTGGTGGAGGTTATTAGAATATGGTTTGGGCATGGTGAAATAGAAATATATTTGTACTTGCTGTCAGTAATTTTAGCAGATTCGGTGTTTGATGGTGATGCTAATGTAACCTAAATGCTTTTTGTGCGATTGTTTAAGCAATATTTAGGAAAGGCATGTGTCACTTGAGCTGTGATGTAATGCACCAAATTAACATCTCTCTGTAAGTCACTGGTGTGTTGATGCCAATGGCAATACATGCTGGTAACCTTCAATGACTAGTCATTTTGACAATCTAACTTTACATGATTTGCAGCATACTGTTTCAAGTTTATTAGAGGCGTGTCTTGTAGCGAGCAGATATTTAATCTTCCATCATAAAGAATGTCATCCCAATTAATGTCCTCCATTGGATTGTATTTAGAAATACAAATCATACTTTAAAAGTGAACACATTTCTGTGCACCAACACAGCATTCACATTTTTTATTCACTAATAGCACACTGTGCAAACCTATACTTTAAATGGTATGTTCACACAGGCAGACTGATTCTGATCTTTTTTCACTCATTGCTCTATTGATCCATCAGTCCTGTTTTGCGCAGTTGGTTGGTTGCTTACAACACCACAGGTTGTGCGTTAGATTCCCATGGGGGACCTGGTCAGAAATGGATGCACTTCAATACTGTATGTTGCTCTGAATGAGGGCATCAGCTAAATTACAAAAAATCTGATTAGCTGAAAATGGTTAAAACAAAAAGATCTGGTGTGATTTATCAAAATGATCATTAAATCAGAAATATGTGAGTTTTTTGTATTTAAACATCGCTATATTGCTGTGTGAGGTGTATTGCTGCTAAGGGAAAAAGTATTGTTGACTCACGCAGTGGCATGAAACATTTTCTTGCGCACAGGAAGTGATGTGTTTGACGTATGAAACAAAGAGCTGAGGCTGAAAACAACTGTGACTACTCTTGTGTAGATCAGAATTTACAGTACAGAAGAAAATATGGTTTAGATCAGAAGAAATCAAATCTGCTAATAGAGAGGGAGATGCTGTTCCAAAACGTGTGAACAGGTCCGTCTTAGGATGTTCTGCTGCCCTGGGATATAGAAAAACTGCTGCCCCCGACCCCCCCCCCCCCCCCCCCCCCCCCCCCCCCCCCCCCCCCCCACACACACACACACACACACACACACACACACACACACACTCTATCTCAGTGTCTTGTATGCAATGTTGTTTGATGATAATTACATCATAGATATCCTTGTAAAATCTAAGCATCAACAATGGAACTTACAAAAGTTACCCTGCCACCTCGACATAGGCTCTACCAACGGTGAAAAATCTAAGTAAAAATGTTTGGCTACCCGTCCGTTGTAACACCCAAAAACAGACATGCTTCCCTAAAAGCTGCCAGAGGTTAAACCAAACATCTCATATTTTCAGAAAGAGAAAAGTTCAAATGAATAGAGACAGAATATCCCCATTAATAATATAATATTATCTCCTCAAATATTATAGACTGTAGCTCAGCTTCAGAATATTATAAAGAATCAAATGTGTAAAGAAGCATATGTCCCATATGCATCGGTGTCAAGCCTGCTGGGGGCATTTTAGCGCTTGTTAGATATCCCATTTGCCCTTGAAATGTGATATCCTGTGATATCCATAGCAAAATTCTATTGGTGGTACAGTAACTGAAAAATGTTGGGAAACTCTGACCAATTGGGTGTCACAGACAACAGTTACAGTCTGCAGGCTTCTCCTTGATATCAACTGACAACTAGTTGTTTTGCAATAATAGCATAGCATTTTGTCAGCTTTCTTAAAAGAACAAGCAAGAAAATAATATATAACATTGGTTCAGGACTGGAATAAAATAACAACTATGCCCCAGCAGCATTGGACAAGTATCCTGCAAAAAATGGCAGAGTAGATGGCATTTTTTGATGTACGTACAGTGCACACCATACTTATTTAGACAGGGACACAAGTTTAGCTGTTTTTGGTCTATATTTCATCAAATTGGAAATAATTAAATAAAACCATGAATAAGAGGTTAAAGTGCACTAATTTCCAAACTAAAGCAATTGCTTACAGTGCTATGACTGAATACCCCTTCATTTAAATTGTATTTGAGACCAGTCATTTAAGTATATACTGTATGTATATATGAGAAATCACCAGATATTCCCCAAAACTATACACTGTACAGCCAATGTACAGTACAGTGAAGGATCTTTTTTTTTGATTCCCTGCTGATTTTGTACAATTGCCCACTGACAAAGAAATTATGTGCTTTCAAAGGCAACAAATGAGTGGCTCAAGAAGAAGCATATTAAGGTCCTGCAGTGGCCTAGCCAGTATCCAGACCTTAATCCCATAGAAAATATGTGGAGGAAGCTGAAGGTTCTAGTTGACAAACGTCAGCCTGAAAACCTTAATGACTTGGGAGTAGGTCTGCAAAGAAAAGTGGGAAAAAATCTCTCTTGAGATATGTGCAAACCTGGTGGCCAACTACAAGAAACATCTGACCTCAAAGTTCATGCCATAACCAAAGCAAGCCAAACTGTTGCTATTAAAATCAACTTGATTAGTGTTGAATATCCCTAAACAAAATGAGCCAGATGTATAATGCTCACAAATGGTGAAGACAATCCACCTTCACCAGAAAGGAAGCATTGACGAAAAAGTAATATGGATTACCTCTGGAGGAACTGAACAGAAAGTGCCCCAAAAGAGCAAGTCTCCCTCGTTTATTTTTAATACCGATGTAAGTGATAAGCATCGTGTCGCTAGCATAAAGCTACATTGATGTTGTCTACGATTACATTGTTGATTACATGGATAGTGTCATCACAGACCCTCACAGAGGAATGATTTTCATCAGGTTTCACTGCTTGATACCATCTAAAAGTGTAGAAGGGGCTCTTGCACTCTGAATGTGATGTACTTGACTGTCACAAACTGTCACATTTAGATTGATCCTCTCACGAGTCATGGCCTTGCTTTCTATGTAAAGGTGTAATGAAAAATGCTACACAGAAAAGTAACCCAATGAAAAAGCCAATATCATCCCCACTTGTCCAATAACTAATACACAGAATCCTCACAAAACCTTAAAGTTTTCATAACCATCCCTCAAGTTGAATCTCCACTCCCTCATCAGTACATTTGAAATAGTTCTGAATGTGAGGTAGAATTTCTTGGCTACATCAGTCTTCAAAAACGTGTTACAGCTTTAACAATGCCTTCTATGTTCAGAAGTTGTCATTTTCCACTGAGCAGAATCTTCAAAGACCCAAGCAGTACTTAAAAGCTAGGTCTATGATTATAACACACAAGAATACAAGAATATCCAGGAGTTATTCTTGGTTATTCTGATCCCTATACCACAATATCAAGATCACAATTAGGTTTTTACTGCTTTGAACGACCCTCCACCTTATCATATACTGAACCATTTGTGATACTACTTCTGCACTGTGATAAGGAAACTACTAAACTACTAAAGTTGCCCTAATAAAAACTTTCCGAAAACTATACACCAGATCATCTTCCATCAATAGTGAAATAAACTGTGATGGTAACTGTTGTCACATTTAGCCCCACAATTGCATGAAACAATAATTAGTGTCTTGGTAGTGTTTGAGCAGTAACCTTCATCTATTTGTTGCAGTGCTTGTGATTAAAAATGACATTCATAATGTGGAGCTGGTGCATAATTCAAATAACTCATAATTATCTAAAAAGGCTGTAAAAACACTCAGAAATGTGTGTGGTCCTTTATGGTGAGGATATGAATTAACAAGGATATGGGTTAGGTATATCATTTTACTGATAGAATGTATATAGTATGTAAGGCCTGTATACCGACCATTTTCTACACCCAACAACACTCCTCTCACCCCAACAGTAAAGTTACAGTTATAGCAGCTAGTGTTTGCAAAAGCTTTCCTGGCTTGATTCAACAGCAGTCATCTTCATTATCAGCTTTTTTAATCAACAGTTGTCAAAAAGTTATTATAAACATACCCAGCGTAAAATCTCCAAGTGCAAGCGACCACAAAATATTGATGCAAAGTGGCTAGGAAAAGCTCATCAATAGTGCTGGAACCCAAGATTTATGAGGAAAAACAAACAGAAAACTCAAGTAATATGAAGGATTATTTCTCACGAGAGAGTTCTATGGACCGGATTGGATACTGGAGTTTGAGAAAAGCTGTGTTAACCAATTTATATACCTATTACACATGTTATTTAACACTATGCTATGTCAAAATATACATATAATATCATAAGCTATACTGTTTTATTTCAGAAAATCCTGGCATAGGTCTGAGCTGTTGTTGCTTATTTTATGAATTATTGTATAAAGAAATCTATAAAGTTTGTCTTTATACCCTCTTGCTGGGCCCCTTGGCCTGAGGCATGCACCTACGTTGCTGTTGGGGAAAGAGAAGGGTTATTTGTAAAAATTGTAATTTGATAAAACATTCTTATTATGGTATCTTACGTCATAATGTACCAAAAGGTCTTAAAAATTATTCTTGAAAATTATAACTGAAAACAGGTTATTTAGACAAAACCTATTTTCAAAAAAATTATGTTGTTTTAATATTCTGTCCATTTTTTATCCATAAACAAAATGTATGCAACCGAAAGTCAGGGGAGAGCCATCTTTGTTCAGCATGAGGTTTACAATGTTAACCTTCCATAATTCTTTAATTTTCTCTACAATAATTACAACATAAACACAGTATTATATGCCAGGACACATAGTAGGCATCAGTGGTCATAGCCAACCATTACACATACTATTATAAGAAAAAGTTTATCCTACAAAATGTCCTTGTACGGCGTATTCCAATCTATTCAGAGTCCTATGACAGTCACATACACAGTTCCTAGAAGGTGGAATGGACAGGGTGTTTGGGACGCTCAGTAATGGAGCATCACATTCCCTACATAGTGTCCTCTGTTCAGAGATAGCTAGTTATTAATTAAATTACTTTTCAGACTCTATCTCTCAGTCCCCCCTTCAAACATGTAACAACTAGTCATTACATGTTGATAAAACTAGCAAAATAAAAGTACAATCCAATTACTAATGAACTGAAAAGGTCCAAACACTTATGTTAAAAAACACTAAAGAAAAATAATAAAAGGATTATCTGGCCTTTGAGGCTTTATTATTCCTTAAATGAAAATAAGATGAAGTGGACACAATTTGCCCTGACACAACTGTATGGCATTGTAGTCATGGCGACCATGATGATCTTTACCACACACATCAAGTATCAGACTACAATCAGTCTAACCTGTGTCCAACAGAAACAGACCTAACATGACAAATTAATGAAATGCATTATTCATTCTTTATAAACCCTTTAACCAATCAAAGTCCCCCCTTTTCCATATCATGAGTCATGCATTAACATCATACTAATGACTCAACATATCCTGAACGTAACACAACACTTAACTCCAATGAATGTACTAGTAACAGTTTCTACCTTTGAAAAGGAATGTGGCGCTATTAAACATATCAGGATAGTTGTTGTGATTATGACTATTAAGCAACTTCACAAAAAGACAAGTATCAATTACCAATGTTTGGGTATTGATCACATGTAGTCCTCTACCTGCCTTTTGAGAAATGAACATACATTAATATCAAAACACCAGTCAATTTAGGAAAACTATTGATTGTTGATTCCCATCAAATCTCCTGTAGTTCTAATCTTCAGTCATCTCTGTCTTGCATCAGTGATGCAAAGTTATTTAATTAGTAAATTGACACCAACAGGGATGCCCACTGTGGTAGGGACAATGTGACCTTTCCAGTCATCAGATCCATGTGTAAACCAGTCAGAAGAAGTCTTCTCTTTGCTTCTCTCACATCGCTGTCTGTAGCATCTGAAATTTGAGTGTGGATCAAACTGATCTGACTCTGGCATCTTCTGCCATGTGATTGGTCAGAAAGATTTGGAACAGACCTGTCCAGTGTAATTGTAGTAATTCTTCTAGAACATGTTGTTGTACTCAAAATTCTGTTGTGTGGTCCAGTCAGTGATTGGACCAAACAACTGTGATTTGTCACCAAAAAGGGGTTTGTGATGTCCCAATCTGTGAACGTGTAACCTCAACACAAACATTTAAAACAGTCCATCCAGAATTGTTTCTTTCAATGTGCAATATGTCCGATAGCACCTGGCTCTAGAATGAGATTCTGTTGTCTGATCAGACTTGACTTTGCTAAGACAAATAAAAAATTGTTAGATCTGTGCTATTCAACCATTAAATTGATAATACTAAAATCAAACAAACAATAAATGTAAAACAAATCCTATGAATGGAAGAAGTGAAACTTAATAGTTAACAATGCAATGTTATAACTATGCCAACAGAAAAAAATGCATGTAACTCCTTATAAGTACCAATTTGTGCTTGCTTTGAGCCTTAAGCTCAACTCTTTCCAATCATAATTAATGATAATATCATACATCCCCCCCACTTTCACTTCATTAAGTCAATGGAAAATGACACCATGAAAGAAAGCAGAATCACAGCGAATACAGCCACAGGGGGTGCCATCCTGAACACGCACTGGCCATAATTTTGGGACAGGCATGTGATATAGAGAATTGGTAATAGGGATGGATCTGGAATCCATTTGATAAGGCGCTGCATACTGTATATAATATAATCAAAATGAAAATGTTAAAAGTAAACACAATCAAACACATCGAATGTGTAACATGGTCACTTGTGTGAAGGAATTATAAACCATATAACCCACTGACAAATTTATTTTGAAGCTAAACAGCTCTAAATTTTGATTTAACTTCTAAATCTTTTCTCAGTTCAATGAAATTGGCTATCATGTATTTATAAACTCCTGTAGTTGGTGGCACATATCTCACTAAATAAACAAATTGCCCTCAAGGGGAATGTCTGTTTGCCTATTATTGGGAAAGAAAACTCCAGCTCAGGTTGCAATGTGTAACCTACAGCAACCACTAGGGCGATTGTATTAGCATAATTACAGCACCCAAATTTAGCATTTTTAAAGGTTCTGGCCAAAGTATCTTATCACAGACACAAAAAACAGGTTAAAATGTTCTATGTTAAACAAAGCCAAATTAGCATTTAAACTAAAATATAAAATTTTATTGCGGGAGATAAACTCGCCTTTTGGCTGTTTTCACACTTTCTGATAAAATTTCACATGAGAATATAATCCCAATATTTTGACTAAAACCAAATTATAACATATATTAGAACCAAATAAATTGCAAATGGAAAGCAATGTGTTTTACTTAACTAAAAACAATTATAAAAGCGGTCTGTGTTGCAAGTTGGTGAATGAAAACACTTGCCGGAAACACACTGTGTCCCATGAAGACTGAATATAAATCTAAAATAGCCATAGGCCTTCACATAAAGTTGGAATGTGTGTGTGTTCTCTCTCTCTCTCTGCCTCGTCACGGGACAACTGTTGAGAGGGAAACAATACACACAGGGTTATCAAACACACATATGTGGGAAATGCATAATGGATAAAAATATCTCAAGAAATAAACTTGAATAAGCCCGTTAATGGCGTGTTTGAGTCATGCTTTTAACAACCTATGTTTTATTTCCTCTTTCCATATTGTGAATAATACATGTGTATCATTTTATTTTGCTTCTTTCTTACACATCAGAGTCTAACTTATTGTCATAATTATTTAACTTTTACTCTCAGAATTATTCCTTTGCATCCTCATATACTATATTGCATTTTTTATTGTTTACATGCTGGAGGTAGGCAATGCCATTACATTGTGTGCAGAGCTAAAGCTAGCTGTATATACAAAATGGTTCTATAAAAATGTCTAAAGAGGAAAGTTGACAGCGGAAATAAGGCATTGAAAGATGAATGCCTTCATCCTACCTAGTTTCGTAAATGCAAAGCCGGTGTGTCTGTCTTCTGTCATGTTTGAGATCTATTTCAGCACCAGCCACTGTCAAAATAATCATGCTGCAGGCCAGATCTTTTGCCGAACCTATTTGCTGAAATATATCTCAGCCAGTCATCTACTTCATAAGAAACAAGACATATTCTGCAAACCAGTGCAGCACAGACAGGTTTGAATATTATCCGCCTATAAAGTAGCTACTGTTTCTTTTGCATCATCAGTGCAGTGCAACAAATGCATGTAACTCACCAAAAGATGTTTGAACCAAGATTTCTGAAAGATCTTTCTTTGTCACTGTAGAAAGAATAGTCCAGGATTTCCTTTTGGACATATATTTTCTAATTGGCTTTAATTGATTGTACTGTACAGATGCCAGAAAAAGAAATAAATGGGTTCCCAGAATTTTTTTATCGTGTCATGTCATTACTAGACCTAGGTCAGTCACCATGCTGACACCGACTGGCTAGTCAGACTCGGTAGTTTAGCAGAAAATCTCTGGTTGCTAGCAACAACAACAACAGTAAACTTTTATTGAATCATCCTTTATGTTTTTAAGACCTGTTTGTCCAAAATGTGATCATAGTACTTAAATATTAAATATTTTACCTTGATCCAACCAGAATATATCAGCATGCTCTAGTGTAATACAAATAGCAGCAGTCAGTGATTGTATCTAATGAAAGTGATAGTGTACATAAATAACTGCATTGTTGTCATTACCCTACAGTCTATGGACAAGGTTTGACAGCAATCCCATGCCTCAACAAAGGTATTTACCAAAAAAGTTATGGTACATATATATTAATAATAATCTTGCATATGTGTTAAAAATACATTTGGAATTAACTTGTCCAGCTTTACAATTCATTTCAGGAAATATTAAACATTTTGGAAATAATGCACAAATAATCAGGACAAGGGTGGCATCTGTACCACAAATGATAGTACAATAGTACATGTAAACCATAGCACGAATTGTACAGATTTTGTCTGTGTCAACATTACGGATTAATATCACAGGCATTTTTACATTAATAATTTTTTATCACTTACCGGCTACACCAGCTTTTCAGTGGTGTTAAGTACAGTTTGGTGAGTGGCATCATTTACCTGTGTTCATGTAAAATAGCAGCAAAATGTACCTAATAATATTTAACAACTTTGGCTATAGGTAGATTTAGAAAATGTAACAACTTCCAAAATCTGCCTAGAGACAAAATTGCAATGGCATCTTATCCAAAGCCAAAAGCATTGTCATATTTTGATAGAAATGTTTAGAAATTCATTAAACCACCTGCAAAATAAAATGTACTTTGTGCAAAAATGTGTTTGAACCAGAGTTATATGCTCTCACCGGTATTTATTGTTTTTGTATTAATGTTCCACAGATTGTGGTTTTGTGGTTTTAATGCTGTCAGAATGTCAGAACACATGCTCAACACACAGGGAAAAGGGCCACCCTCTGATCAAGACATTGGTAACGTTTTAATGGCATCCAGTCAGTGAAGCTTGTTGGTTTTAATACACCCCATTCTGGCTTTGCCAAGTCCACCATTCTCACAAGGTAGTTTTGTGTTTTCTCTTACTTAAATAATGAGAGGACTCATGTCCACTTCACTTTTAAACTCTGTTTCAGGAAAAGTCTGGCCCTGAAAGGATTTCTTATCACTTTCTGAATTTCTGGACTAGCTTTAAGAGACAAATAGATGAATACTAAAGCCGAAATCCAAAGTCAGTTTATCAGTTCAGGGGCAGCCACGCAGTTTGGTTCAGAATATAGGTGAGAGGATGGGTCTAGGAAGATGCAGCCACTCTCAAATTCATAAATAGAATGCATAGAAATGCATATTATATTGCCTGAGGGATTCAGCCCAGCTAGAGTCACAGTTGGGAAATGAATGACATTATGAAAGTATAAGGTCAATTAGTTGCAAATATTAGCTTATGCACCCTGGTGTAGGAATTTTCATAAATTCCACCATTCAGTAATCAAACACAGTATAGTGGTAGCACATTTGATGGATTTGTCTCTGATGAATGGTGAGGAGGGAGTATACACACACCCCATATCCCTGGATAATAGGAGGTGATAATGTATGCAGGCTGTTAGGGACGTTAAATGGACCTTGACGCCTAGCAGACACAGGGACATCTCCTCCTGAGCCCATGGAGGACAAGGGCAAAGAAGATGAGGATAAGTGAAGGACAAGAGGTGAAGTGACTCAGGAGGAAAGTGTCAGAGGAGGGGAAACAAAGGGGTTCAGGAGAAGAGGGACTATCGTCTGGCCACCACAGAGGTCAAGAGCTTGTGCCTTTAATTGAGTCTAAGGCAAGGGTAAACACTATGATGGAAACATAAGTGGGGCTGCAGGTTGTGTTTTTCCCCTGGTGGTACCATTCCTCCCCAAACCATCTTGCTGTTCAGTGTGTACATTTATGTTTTTAAAAAGTCAGTTGAAGTCACCAATACCATTGTATGTCTCTCCATTCAGTACAAAGAAGGATTAGAGGTAACAAGCCTATGCTAACTAGCATTAGATCAATGACCGGAAGTCTAGGGTTATGATATTTTATTAAATTAATTCTGTTTAGTACTAGCCAGAATTGTAGTACCTTGTCTTTTATGTTGTAAATGAGCCTAAAACTTTGTCTTTCTTGAAAATACATTTATTAAATGCAGGAAATAATTCGACACTGACACAAGTTTTGTTATTTTGGCCGTTACCAAAATATATTCAAGTTACAGTTAAAATATTGAATATGCACTTTAAGTGCATTCGTTCAGCTTTATTTTGAGGGTATTCACATCCAAATTGAATTAGGACCAAAATAAATTGGACAATTGACAAGAATGCCCAGACACAAGGCTTCCTAACAGAGTATCCCACTACCTCCACTGGCTTGTTGTCTTGCCACAGTGCATCTTGGTGCCATCGCTTCCCCAGGTAAACGGCAAACATGTACACAGCCATCTACATAATGTAAAAGAAAACAGGACTCATTGGACCAGGCAACCTTCATTCGCTGCTTCAAGATCCAGTTCATGTCCATTGTAGGCTCTTCCATCATGGTCACTCTGACCAGTCTGTGGCACACTGCCCCATATACAACAGGGCATGATGCATTGTGTTTTGTGACACATTCCTCTTTTTGCAATTGTTTGACTGATATCAATCGTGTTTTTTGCCTTTTGCAGACAGTTAAAACACTGTAAATATTGAAGCACTAGTGAACCCAGAGGGACTGAAATGTTTTCCTCTCCAAATATGTGTTGCCTAAGAGGAAATTAGAGTTGCCTAAGCCCTACATTGGATATCAGCAGTAGAAAGTATATAACATTGATTTTATATTTAGAAAAATCTCTAAGATGTGACAATGGTAGGTAACACTTTATTTTGCTTGCTAAACTAGTTAGGATTAGGCTTAGAATAAGCATTAGGGTAAGGAAAAAGGTTATGGTTAAAATGTTACTGATAGTCAGTTAATAATCGACGCATAAAAACGTTTTGTACACTCATAGTTAATTGTAAAGATATTAATAGTTCATGTTACGTATTAATCAAATGTAAATAATGCAAACACAAGGGATTTCTGCCTGATATGTGAGTCTGCTTTTTGGGAACCGGAAAATAGAGATAAGAAAAATGGTATTGTCAGTACTTGTTACAGCACAAAACCATTACATACCCTAAACACTCAACTAAAGGTTTCCGATGGAAATAGTATTGTGCCATATTGTAAAGCATGCTTCAGTTGTGATTTGCTAGAAATTGCCCCTGACTGCCTGTCCAGGGTCAGATCATATTATTGTCCTGAAATGGTTTGGTTTTAGATTTAATCGCAAATAGAAATCCCTGTTGTGCTGGAATAACATTTACACTTTTCACTCTCTTTTCACTCTCTCTTTCTCTGTCACACACATACAAACACATACAATGCTTTAGATTTTATGAATAGGAATCAATGAACACCTACCTAATCATTAGAATGCACTCCGTCTTGCATTCACTTTATCAAAATCTATAGGATGAGGGAACCACACAACCATTTTAATGCCCAAATTAAATATGTAGAGGCATGACTTCTAATACAATTGCCTCCAGAATACCAGCAGATTATTGGAATTCAATCAAGGGGAATTAAATATGTCAGCCACCTTGTTAGGCAGCCATTACATAAACCAACGTCATGCCATTTTCCTCTCGGGAATGTTTGCAGATACTGAAGAAATTCATAAGCAAACACAATTATTGATTGCCAATCATTTACACAGACAATATTTACAGACTACATTTACTGCACAAAGATTGACTGAAGAGGGCTGATGCTGAAACTGTTTGAAGGGGAGGAGACTGTCTCTTGTAACATTTGACATCAATCACCTTTTAGGTGTCAATCGTTGAATTGAGATTAACAAATTTTCACTAACAAAGAGAATTTATGCCTTTTTCACTGTAATCAGGTTACATGAAAAGCCAAATGTGAAACACCCCCCTCAATATTCCAGAGACCTATTCTAAGCCCAATATTTTCACTGCAGTCCACAATATATTTCATTTGTATAAAAAAAAAAATCCCTATTAACCACACTGCTGGTTTGTGCAGTTTTAAAAGAGAAAAAAAAGTCTGCATCCAGTGAATACTTTTCTTTTGGGTCCCCTGCCTACCACTTAGACATTCTCCATTGCTTGCACTTTTCTCAATTCACCCCCCCCCATGCCTGCACCAGAATAATCCCTACCCTAATCAGTTCAGCTAATAAAATTGTTTGCACTTCTAACTTCAACCATTCTCCAGCCGTCAACCCAGAATACAGTAATGTAAAATCACTGTTTGAAAAAATTAGTCTGATCATTTACAATTGTTGTTCAGTCAATCTGTAATGACAACCCAATATTAAGCAGAACGGTATAATAGCAAAAGTACACATACACCGATCAGCAATAACTTTATGACCACTGACAGGTGAAGTGAATAACACTGATAATCTCGTTATCATGGCACCTGTCAGTGGGTGGGATATATTAGGCAGCAAGTGAACACTCTGTCCTCAAAGTTGATGTGTTAGAAGCAGGAAAAATGGGCAAGAATAAGGATCTGAGCGACTTCGACAAGGGCCAAATTGCTGACCCTTGACCACTGACGAAAGCCGCTACAATGGACACGTGAGCATCCGAACTGGACCACGGAGCAATGGAAGAAGGTTGCCTGGTCTGATGAATCATGTTTTCTTTTACATCACATGGATGGTCGGGTGCGTGTGTGTCGCATACCTGGGGAACACATGGTATTCGACGCACATGACAAATGCATTTCTCTTTCCTTTGGAAAGGAAAGAGAAATACATTTTAGCACAGATAAGATAATTCCTTATTCCAAAGTAATTTAAAAATAATTCCCAGCAAGCTAGCTATTTTGTGTGTGGAGCAGCATTGAGAATGAGTAGACGTGAGATGAGACACAAAATAACAGTATATTATTGGTGTAGACCCAGTTGTGTACACCAGAACTGTACAAATTACTTTAGAATGATTGTGTTGCATTTTAAATGCATAATCAGCCTCTTAACATCTGTCTCACCCTATTTGCTACATGTAACTACTGTAGGAATGCGGTACTTGAGTGTGAGCATTGTGCTGGTGAAGTTGAAATGTCCTTTGACACAAAGCCACAGGGTATTCATGGTTTCACCTCCATCTGTTTGTTGACGTTACTAATCTTTGCATGGCTACTTTACTGATGTTAGCTAAAGCCCAGCCTGTTCTTTCAATAATTCCTTCCATGTAGCTGCAGCCAACCTGGTCTCATTGGAATACGTAAACTATCAGCAGCAGACAGTTGGCCAGATTATCAGTGAAACTGAAGGATGGAGCCGGAGATATCGACTTTTCTTTAAAGAAATAGTAAGTGTTGTACTATATTTAAGCTTACATACATTTCTTCACTCCTTCAGTTTTAGAATATTCATCTGTCAAAAAATTGTTTTAGGCTACGTAGCATAGAATTACTGCTGTTGTGATTCAGGGGAGTGGAGGTTACCAATCAACATTTCCATGAATAATTCAATCTCTTCTAGGTACTGACTGGTATCAGTATGATGACCGAAGATCCAACACAGACTTTTGAAGTAAAACGATTAAAAGTCTACATCAATGGCTACAGTCAGTGTTATACTTGGCTCACTAATGTGCACCTAATGTCAGGGCAGGCAACTTGGTATGGTAAGTGTTGAAAGTGCATGCATATTCAACTCAGATTTCCTGTGGTACACAAACAAGTACTGAATACTGAATCAATGTGATTTTTGTTTTAGATTCCGTCTTTCACAGTTGAGGTGTACCTATGGTAAAAATTATAGACCTCTACATGCTTTGTAAGTAGGAAAACCATCAAAATCAGCAGTGTATCAAATACTTGTTCTCCCCACTGTATATATAAAACAGGTTGTCAGTCTTACATAGATAATATGTTATAAATTAACCACACATGGGCGAACTAGAAAATTACTAATTAATTCTAAGGCTTTAAAAAAAACTTGACTATTATATTTAGAGTTTATCAAAATTCACAGCACAGTGTGTAAATAGATAACAGCAAATATATACATTAGTATCGAACAAATAGTTGTCATATGAATCTTTGCACAGTATCAGCACGTGGTATTGAAAAAAGACAGAGCTGTGGTTTTTCAGACCATTTACTTTTGTACAGTATGCCCATACTTTAAAGAGAGCCTAACAACAGCCTTTAAATGCGGCATATGTTGTATTTTCCATGTCTGAACTAGTTGTGTAGTAGTAGTGCTATGTAGAGGTGAACCAGCAGCAATGAAACGACTATGCGAGAGGTACAAGTGGAACTACCACAATATAGGACGGTTGGCTGGATAGCTGGCTAGCTAACAAACTTCTTTAAGAAGGAAAAATATATACGAAGTGTCGCTACCCTGTCTAGTAGTGATGTGCAGTTCGCAAAAGATTCATTAGTTTTGAATGAATCTTTTTAGTGACTCAGGACCTCACAGGTAAGTTTTTCTAGTGCCTTGTATCTTTTCTTCAAACATTTCACAGCGGATTAATTCCACATTTTCACTTGCTTTAT
Source organism: Esox niger (assembly GCA_016801105.1). NCBI lineage: Eukaryota > Metazoa > Chordata > Actinopteri > Esociformes > Esocidae > Esox > Esox niger. The sequence continues at coordinate 57,017 of JACXGJ010001367.1, read as the reverse complement.
ACCCAACCACAGAACACGCTGTTAGTTTTACATTCGGAAAGAAAAATAGATCAAAGTAGGGGAAATATAAAGACATGTTTGTAACAGAAAATTGGATACAAAATAATTTATGTAGTAGTTGATTTTTGATTGTAATGAGAAACACAGATGAAATCGTACATTGAGCCCTTTTTCCTAACTAAAAAAGACTTGCATATTGTAAATTCTGATTGCGGATGGTGTTTCATAATTACAGATCGTAAAGTATTTATTTTTTAATTTAAAACGTGTTTATTTGAAGATGCTGGACAGCGTTTCCTATTTACACATCATGATGTATTTGTTTTTCGAATTTGTGCAATTGTAGATTTTTATGTAATATATAACATTGCAAAACTTAAAGTAAAAATGCTTTTCTGTTTACAAATTTTAATGTACATTTGTAAATGCACAATTCTATCTCCATGCTTTTTACGTTTACTGTAAAAAAGAATCACAATGGCTCAGTCCAGATGTACACAGTATTTCCCGCCCTTGGCATCTTCACCTCTTGACATGAAATCTGATGACTGTGTAGGTATAAGCAATACGAAGAAAATCCTTTGTCATCTATCATTGCACACCTGGGGTGCGATGGCCTTGATTGAAAAATTGCTGTAGTGTTTTGAAAAGTCTGTGAAGGTGCAATGCTGTCGGTCCCCTTTACTCTGTTGGACATCCTAATCTCACACCTGAATACAACTGAATACATGTTAATTTGTGAAAGACTGTATTTTTGTAGTCAATAGTTGTTGCCAAGGTGAGGTGATCCTCTGTTTGATGCAACAGGGGAGTCTGGTAGTGATCTGGACTTGCCATCCTTGAGTCCTGGATTGCTACACATTCATGTGACTTTTATACTTAACTGATGAACAGCCGCCGATGAGGCATTGTTGTAGTACACAGCAACATAAAGTCATTATAATGTATGGTTTATGAAATAAGGCTTGCTACTTTTACTAGACCCAACCGGCATGTTATGGTTTCTTACAAAAACGTACATTTACAAAAATATTGAGTTTCTCCTGCACTCATTTTTAAGTGGTAAACTTACACCTCTTAATTACATTTGCACAACATGCCGTGGAAATACACTCAACGGCAAGGAAAGACTAAGCATGGAAATGAAACAAGCGAGTCAGAGCATTTAATATGTTTTCCAGGTTGGACTGACCAAGAAAACGCCATTCCATTACACCAAACAAGTCCTTCATTCTTTCAAAGCTATCAATGCAAAGCCAAACAGTTAGGAATATGGGGAAATAAGGGCGCTATTCAAGACCTCCCCTCCGTTCATAATCAGGTCCTGGGGTGTCCGGTTTAGCCCCACCGCATCTAGATGAAGCAAATCTGCTGGAAGCCAGGCCTGCTCATCCACAGCCTAAATGAGAAAAATTACCACCTTTGCCAGTTCCTTTAAAACCCTATTTCCATCCTGTCAGCTCTTATTAGGAACAGCGAGAGGTGACAATAGACCAAAATATGCATGAGAGAATGCCTGTCCCATCACAGTAATTCTGACCCCCACTTACCAAGCTGCCAGCTGATTTTCTGGTAGCAAAATCTGTTTTTTTTTTTACTGCTGAAACTATAGATGGTAACAGCAATTGCCTGCAATCCTCCCTTTAGCAGTTTCATGCAATTATGTATGCCAGTAACAGTATCAGCGAAGGATTAGATTTGCTAAATATTGAGCCATGAATGAATTATCTCCAGGGTATTTGCATAAGGAAGACAAATGGACAGAAAAATGTAAAAGAAATGGTGGAAAAGTGGTGGCATTGAAGCCAACATGCAAATTGAAACCAACATTTCTGTTATGTCATTTGGGAGTTGAATTTGTCATTGCACATGGATTTATATACAAAATGTTAAGAATGACTCAGCATGCGTTTTTCAACCCTTCTAAGATACATGTCTTAAAATCAATCAATCACATAATTGGATACACAACTGAAATTATACATTTTTACAGTGCACGTTGTGGATCATTGCCAACATTATATTAATATATGCTTCAGCGTCCCCTTTTCCTGACCATTTTAAATTAAAAGGTGTGAGGTAGGTAATCTGCAATTCAGATCAAAACAATTATAAGATGCTCAGATGAACAACAAGGATTGAGCCTTTTTGTTGCATCTGCAAAATGTCATAATAAATGGATGGGTCTCAGCTGTGTCTATGGCAACAAATTTGCCTTTTGTACTTGAAGGGAGTGATAATAAAATCCATTATTTTTATAGTGCAAATTTATAATTGCAGGCTATTTGAAAAAAGATACCCACACATTTATAAATAATTGCATGTGGCCAATTATCTATTACCATGATAAAACCGTAGCGTACATGAAAACCCACAAGTGAGCTCCTGAAATAAATGAGGGATGCAAAAGGTAGGTTATTAGAATAAAAAAAACACACATGAATGAAATACATTTTTACCATGTGTTATAACCACATCCACTACTTTTACATTATATTATTTTTTTGTAATTTAGCTCTTGCTCTAATCTAGAACTAGTTATTGGGATTTTACATGTTCAGTACCTATAGCAGGTTACAATTTCTTGCTAAAATAAATGTTGTATTTTTGTCTGAAATAATTGCACACATTCTAATGCTTCATCATAGCAGGTTAGATGTGTTCAGTCTTTCTTATTGTTTCAGTTTAAATCCTGACCAAAATCTACCAAATGATGCAATTTTGACGAAATTATCGATATCATTTTTTTACACGCTTACTGCATCCAAACATTTGTCAATGAAAAAAAAACTGATCACTGAAAATGCAAGTGTCCCCATAGTTCTAATCTCTTTGAATAAAAATTTGTAAATTGTATTCTCAAAATTGTTATATAACTTAGTATTGTAAGGCTATAAACCATTAGCATTCATTTATTTTATTTGCCTTTTACATGCACTGAAACACAAGGGTTATTTAAACTAATCAATATTCAGATTAAAGAACTTCTGACACCAAAAACACCAAATTCAGTGTTGGAATCATACGTCTCATGGTTTTGAGTCGCATACAATGCAGCTTATATATAATGTCTTTAGCTTTTTTTCCATTTGTTTTAAAAAATCTACAGAGGTTAAACTCTTAGCAGACATAGATATGTAAATATTTGTATAACTAAAATGACATTTTATTTAAATCTATTCACATCATGTTTAGCTTTTGTACGTGGAAGTTGAGGACAATTCATGTCCACAGTCTGTACATGCACATCAAATTCAGATCTGGAAAGACACTGTCCTCATTCTGTGCAACATCCTGGAATTATTGTTAGAAAAAAAGATGTTGTTTTCCTCTGCTTCCTAATGTCAACAATAATCTCCTTTGGGAAAGGTTGTTGTTCTGGCATCACAATGCCAGTTAGCTTAACGCCTCCCTGTAGATTGACCCATTGTAGGTGGTGATCTGGTCTTTAACTGTAGTATCATAGATACATTCAACAATGGACTTGGTGCTGTGCAGAGCTTTGCAGTTGAGGTGGAACAGGGTGTAAAGCATAGGGCTCAGGACACACTCCGAGGGAGCCCCAGTCGTAAGAGTCGGTGTTGAGGTGTTGTTGCAAATCCTGCCCTTTTGAAAATTGCACATTGTGACGCTGAGACCAAATGTTCTGAGCTTGTTGATGAGGTTGGAGGGAACAACTGTTTAAAATTTAACTATAATCAATCAACAGCATTCTACATAGGTGTTCCTCTTCTCTAAATGGGATGCACTGAGAGGAAATAGTGTTCTTCATGGAACTTTCAAATGGCAAATTGCAGTGGTTCCAGTGTTCCAAATGTAGGAGTCAACCTTTGAAGTGGCCCAAGACAAACCTATACAAGCAATATGTGATACCAGAGGTGCAACTGGGTGTCATTCAAACATTTTACCTTGGCACTGGGATGATGGGTGTAACACTGAAGTGGGAACTACAGCCTAGGACAGGGACTGGAGATGCAGTCTGGTCCAAGAGGATTTGTGAATTTTCACTATTTTTGGGCTTGTCTGGAACTTCAAAATCATCTTGGTTGACTCAGTTTTGTCTGATTCTTAGCAAGCGTGTAATGTGTTGAGCTTGTCTGAGAAGAAGGTATCCTTCCCATACATCACCAGTCTGACTTGCTTAAACCAAGATTCAATCTTGAATCTATCATTTCTTTTTGCATCGTTTTTGCATTTAAGGACATTGTTTTGACCTATCATTTATGCATCGTGCACTACTGAGTAGTTAGGGTACCTTGACCTATCATTGAATGCTTTGGGCTTTCAACAGGTTGAATGTTTCTCAGTTCATCCAAAGATTTATTTGTGGACATATTAAAATCTATTTTATTGAAGCCTACTGATTTATATTCCTTAAAGTTGGTGTCTTCCTGGGTGAATACATCTCTGAATATGTCCAAGTCTTCATTCTCAAAACAATCATTCAGAATAATTAGTATCCTTTATGTCTCACCTTATTGCAGGTGTTGCTTATAGGCTGGGTGAAGAAACCGAGAGATGTGATCCGCCTGCATTGCTAGTGAGGCTTTTGTCTATTACTTTGGGAGGGGATTCAGATAGCTTTTGTAGTAATACAGGTCTGGTGGGCAGGGAGACAAATGCTTAGCTTCCAATTTGCAAACAGCCATTATAAGAGATTGTAGCATGGACAAAACAAAATAATCAAGACATAATACATTCCCAAACATACCTGTAAATGGCTTTTTATCAGTTACATCACCAGGCAGTCTTTGACCTCCCTTTTGTGATGTGTATTTACAATATATTTTATTTTTTTGGTTGATCCTGAGGCTGCCTTCCTTGCTTCACTTTTTGCTGTATTGTATGCACACAAACAGGCTTGCAATATTGTGGCATATCTGCCAGTCAGTAAGACCGTTGATACTTCTGAATCTCCCCACTTTCTCCCCCCAACCATTCCTGGGCTGAGAGATGCAGAGAAACACAAACATATCCATGCGCTGGCAGACACACATCCATTCTCCAGGTTGAAAACATTGTCTCGCTACTGCCTGACCAGGACTTTGACCCCTGTTTTTTTGTCAATTTACCCATTATACATGGTAACAACATTTTCAGGCAGTCCTCATTAGGGTGCCGTTCATCTTTTGCCATTCACAGAGACCCAGGTGATGTCTGCATTGTTCCATCCTCCTCTAACTGAAGATATGATGTAGCCTAAATGTGCATGTGTTTTGTTTGGTCTTACAGAAAAAATATTACAGTAATAATAAAAAACCTCAAACATTGTAACACATGTACAGCCCTTTAAACTGTAACTATCAGTAATATTGATGATAGACTATCTGCTATAATATCTCTACATGAATAACGTTCACACTTTCTATCTAGAACATTGCTCACCTAGCGATTCATACAGTTAAGATCCAAAGAACAGCCTCAATTTACGCCTCTCTGTCTCTGTCAACTTCCCAGAATTGCATCTGCTCATATTGGCACCCAATTTCCTAACACAGGAGAGTGTGCAATGTTAATGTAAGCCACCAAAAATAAGGTGGTTGAAACGTTAGTCTGGTGATCAGATGCTCAGCAAAAGTGTAGTCTTGATGGTATCATTAAAATGACTGCACGGAGGGCAAGAGTCAAATCTGCACATCACTCAGATGGGTCATATTGCTACCAATTAAATGCTAGACATTAAGCTTAGATTTCTGAGACAATAACAGCAAAAAATTGGTTGGGATAATTTAAATGTGATGTTGATTCCAGTAGCTGGGAGACTGATACTTGGGAGACATCTTAATGACGGTTTGAAGTAGAACACATTAAAATTGCATGCAGTCTACTGGTTTAATGAGCTAGTTATGAGTAGGCTGCCAGCTACTGGAAGCCCATGATCAAGTTGTTGTAAACCCCTGGCTTACACCCTGATATACTTAGCTTTAGTTACATAGGCGTGCCATCACAGAATATCAAAACGTTAGTTCATTTAGTGTCTTTAAATGTATGTGATTCCTATTTTGCACAATTTTTCCTAGGTTTTTCTTGAAATTTCTAATGTAAATACTATTTCACTGCAGCACACAAAGCTTCAGTTGCCTTTCCTATTCCTTTAGCTTGGTTTTTCTTTTCAACAATAAACCAGCTATCATTAGCAGTAGAAAACATGTGTGTCAGTCCATTTTATTTGTGAAAATACTAGAGCTTTCAAAGTAAGATACCCCATTCTAACCACAATATCGAAGGACAAAACCTTGAAAGCTTAGGTGTGATTTAATGTTGAATCAAATGTTTAAAAACCTAGCAGCTCTCCTCTCAATAGGGCCTGGTAGGTGACAGTTTGATCAAGAGCAAAACGGTAGAGATGATAGAACTATGGGATCATTAACTGACACTCAATTTAGATTTGCATGGGCATCAAACTAATCTGGAGTACCTGATGATTAAGTGCAGGCCTTGCCTCGGGAGTATACATTTATAGTTGTTACTGCAATCTAAATACCAGCAGATGCTAATGCTAAACTAGCAGTGGAAAAGCTGCAGGCTGATATTAGCAAGCAGCAAACTGCCCAGCCGGATGGTGCCTTTATTGTAGCAGCCGATTATTATTTTTTCCAAATTCCATCAAAATGGCTTCTGCCCAACCAGGGAAGACAATACACTGGACCAGGTGTACACAAATATTCCAGAGGCCTACCAAGCCATTCCCCTCCCCCAACTGTGTCAGTCTGAACACCTCTAATTTTTCCTACTTCCCAAGTATTTAGCCCTAATTAAGGGTAAAACCATCATTGAGGTCAGTCAAAGTGTGTTTAGACTCAGAAAGAGCAGGCTCACAACTACAACACCTGTTTCAATACACAGACGGGAGATTGTTCGCCACTCAAGTCAACCTTGACTTTTATACAGACATTGAAACAAATGCTTCCTCCATTATTGGGTTACATCATCACCTGCACCAACGACATCAACACCCACAAACTAGTAATGACCTTCCACCACCAGAAGCTTTGGAGAAAGCTTCAGCTAAAGGCATGGCATCTGCTAAAGGCATGCAACGCTGCGTTCAGATTCAGTGATGGGGAGGCCTACAGCTCATCCAGGGCCAACCTGAAAAGAGGCATCAAGATAGCTTAAAATCACCACAAAGTGCGTGACATGGCACCCAAGCAATCCACAGACTACCGACCAAAGAAGTCCACCCCCAAAACCAGCGACATCTCCATCAACAACGATTTAAACAGGTTCTACACTTGCTTCGCCAGGGACAATTAAGAGACAGCCATTAAAACTGAACTCCCCCCGGACGTCCCCTCCTCAGTCAATCCCCTGCAGATTTGTTGTCTTCAACTGAGCAGGGTGAATGCATGCAAGGCTGCTGGTCCTGATGGTGTCCCTGGGCGTGTGCTCAGAGCATGTGCTAGGCAGCTGGCTGTTTTCAACTTGTCGCCAGCCCAGGTGGTTGTCCCCACGTGCTTCAAGACCGTAATGATTGTGCCAGTCCCGAAGCAATCGCCTGAATGACTTTCGACCTGTCACACTAATCATGATCATGATGTGCTTCAAAAGACTAACCCTGGCCCCGATTAAGTCCTGCATCCCTCCAACACTGGATACCAACTAGTTTGCCTACCAGACAAACAGGTCTACAGAGCATGCCATCTCCACAGCTTTATACTCTGCCCTGACCCATCTATGTGAGGATGCTGTTCATAGACTCAGCATTCAACATGGTCATCCCCTCTAGGCTGGTCAACAAACTCCATGACCTGGGATTCAGCCCTTTCTCTGCAACTGGACTTTAGACTTCCTAACCAACAGACCACAGTCTGTCAGGTTAGACAACTTCACCTCCTCCACCCTGATCATGATCACTGGTGTTCCACAAGACTGCGTGCTGAGCCCCCACCAGTAGTCCCTCTTCACCCATGACTGTGTTCCTGTAAACAGTTCCAACACCATTGTCAAGTTTGCAGATGACACCACAGTGGTTTGCCTGATCAGTGAAGATGACGAGTCAGCCTCCAGGGAGAGGGTCAAGTGCCTGGTATGTGGTATGACACCAACTTGGCTCTCAATGCAAAGTAAACCAAGGAGCTCATTGTGGATTACAGGAACTTTAAAGGCTGTAGTCATGCCCCAGGTCTCATTAATGGCACTGAGGTGGAGCACGTGTCCAGCTTCAAATTCCTGGGTGTCCACATCTCCGAGGACCGCTCCTGGACCTTCTACACCACAGCCCTGGTCAAAATGATGCGGCAGCGCCTGTACTTCTTGAGGAGGCCGAAGAAGGCCTGCCTGTCTTCCAAGATCCTTGTGAATTTTTACCACTGCACAATTGAGAGTGTTCTGACTAACTGCACCACAGTGTGGTTTGATGGTTGCTCCATATCCAACTGAAGGGACCTACCAACCATTATAAACCTCCTGCACAAGTGGTGTCTATGCAGGGTGCGCTGCATCACCTAGGACTCTTCAAATCCAGGCCACAAATGGTTTGCCCACCTCCCATCAGGCAGGCAGTACAGGTGTCTCCGTTCCCGCACCAGCAGGCTCAGATACAGTTGCTTCCAAACAAATGTAAGCATGCTGAACTCTGTGAACAATAACTAACCATACCCACCCACTCTCTGTACTACTGGACTCTGTCACTGCCTTACAAATCTCATAAGGACATTTTCAGTAGTCTACAGGTATGTGCCATTGCCTCTATTCCTGTATTCCATTATGCCGACTTGCACCCTAAAATTGCCTTTATTGCACATTCAGAACTGCCACTGAACTGGCATTTTCAGTTGTTACACACATATGTCCACCTCAGGAGCTGCTATCCCGGTATTTCAGTTGCACATGCCACCTTACAACTAACATTTTCCTCCATAGCACATTCAGAATTATTTTGAGAATTGCCACTTGTACTTGCACAGCTATTTATCCCACTATACTAAAATTGTACATACATCATACTTAATACTTGTAAATTGTCTGTCCTCCTCTTTGCACTTCTAGTTAGATGCAAACTGCATTTCTTGTACTTATTCAATGACAATACATTTAAATCTGATCTAAAATAGGGGCTGCTGATAATTTGATGTTAAGAATGTTTAAAACAATTCCACTGGTAAATTACATTGGCAAAGCAAATTTATATATTTTCATGGTCTATGAATAAGTAGCTATGTTACTTTGTATTAATTCAATACATTGTGATGAGTTATTATTTTTTTATATCTCTTCCATTATGTTTTTTTTAACACAATGGCAGCCATGCATCTCCATTTAGCTTTAAAAATATTCTCAGGGTAAGATTTCTTTGGTTGGGAGATAAGATAGTATATATATATATTTATTTATATATATTTTTTAATCTTTTTAATATTTAAATGTTGTGTTTTGTCAACTTTATTGACTCAAAGTTCAAAACTTCTTGTAGAACATAAATGGAGGGATGCAGGGAATGGACACATGTTTGGTGGTTAGGGGTACTTTTAGGTAATTTATTAACATAACTTCAGAGAAAATGGGGGGTCTTGGTCAAATTGCTGGGGGTGATTAGGCTTCTTAAAGGGGTTTCGAAGCCTCACGGTGCCTGTTCTGGAGGTAGCAGTTGGGACACGTTATAACACGTTAATGAAAGCACTATGGCTATGTAGTCAGAGTAAATTGTTAACAAACACTCGTTATCCATCTTATTCAACACATATCGACTCCTGTTGGGACCATCTACCACTGGTCGATACTGACAGATTTGTCAAGCTGACATCACAGACATGCTCCCGCCAGGAAAATGCATTAACTGTTAATTGTCATGTAAAAAGGTGGATCGAACCATTCTGTCCCTGGACGTCACGTCCTCCAAGGTCACCGATGATTCAATTCATAGAGCCTCACTTTTCTTGCTTCGTCCTCTGGCCTGTCAGCTCCCGACTGATAATCATAATCCAGACCATTTGTTCCCTGTCAGGAACATAAAAGAAGAAACATTCCACCCTTGATCCATGGATAACAAATGAGATGTCATTCAGGACCATAGAGATTGCCAAGGAAAGCACAATGGTTACCAGAATACCAAAAGCAAATGGATATGCATATGTGAACTGGATAGGGTATTTGTAGAATATATGACTGAAGCAAGAAGAGTTCAACATAGAACTATACTGTTTTACTGTATGCTCTGTTGCAGGGTGATTTTCATGTTCATTGTTGGGTTTATTGATTGATGATTAACAAAATGCTACACAAAAATAAATGCTTTTTCCCCATCCCGGTATCCTATAAATTGCGTTCATATCAACCAAATATCTAAAATGTTATTATGATATTATCAAAGAATGACCAGGGCTGTTACCATTATGACCTGGCTGTGTTTGCTAGGACGGTGGTCAGGGTCGGCAGGTGAAAACACAACCAGACTACACAACCAACCAATCACATGGCTGCAAGTTCGATTCCATTATGTTTAATATTTTGAAGGAGGGAATTTTTGTAGACATGCAATGGTTTTGTTCATTTCTTTTTGTAACGAAAACCTTCATCTTAATTCCAACCTTAATCTCAGTACTGTGATGCCTAACCATAACGCTAAACCATAAATGTAATTCGTAACAAGCTGATTTTGATAGTCGCGTAGCAATCACAATAGAATGTACCCTATCGTAATGTACATTAGCAATCATAAACATCTCATTACCATCATAATAGCATGTTGGGGACCGACATAATAAATAAACAGGAAGTTACAATGTAATAGCAATGGAGATATGTAGATAAGGAACATCATTCACGGTGCGTTGAACAGATGTATGTCAACATAATTCCAAGAATATATGATGGCTTTTTTGTTAATCAGATAGCATTTTCTAAAATGAATCCAATCTGTTAGTAGTTGGATTTATTGCACCCACTAATGAGATTCAGATTAGATGATTATGGTAGCATGCAATCTACCATACTGTGGCAGTCATTCTAATTGCAAGTTGTAGGTAATTAACAATTCCACTTGTTGGTTATCCTAAAGGAATTATTAATTGTGATTTGACTCGCAGCCCTCATTTAGCAATATGGCCTGTCAACTTGGAATGGGCAGTCCCAAAAAATCCAGTAAACCAGGAGATTCCTTATACCACAGTGAACATAACAAGGCCCTCAAAGAAAAGACTTATAGTATGTAATGAATTATTATACATAATCATGATTTTTAGGGTAATAAGAGAGCTGGAACCATTTCCATCGTGTACTAGACAACCTATAATACCATCCAATTATTCTCAGCAGTACTCTTCAAAGAGGGTTCTAGGCAAGGTAAAGGCTACCCATATTAAGGCTCATGAGGCTCTAAGCAGGGAAACCATTTAAGGTGAGGTTCAAGCAAGGTTAACAAAATAGAAATATGTAACATTTCCTATCCACAACAGCATGACCACCAAGCTGGATCCATTGTACTCTGTAGTGTCGCCATACGTTTCAATCCTGTTTCCTGTCCTAATACATAGTCATCCTTATTATGGCATGTGGCTATGAAAAAAAATGATCCAGTTGCATTTTCCCAACATGGAAAACACACGTGTGTAGAAATATGGCCAAACTTCTTTCCCATTCAATGCTTACTTCCACTTCCACTCACTTTGATATTTTGAGTGGGATAGCAGCCAGCAGTATAAATGACTTAGATCGTGGTATACAGTGTTACTGGTGGTAACCATCTGGATGACAGTGATACAATTTACACAGTGGGGAGAGTCACAGTGTCCTTTGCTACTGCTTGTTGGAGCACTGCTGTTGGTACCCCCATGTGGGAAGTGCATTCGTGTTGCCAGCATCAAGGGGACTGCTAAAGCACTGTACTTAATTATATTTTCCATCAGCTAACCAACTATGCCTTGGTGCCCCAAAGAAAAGCTAATGATATTGCAACAGCTAAGTAGCCTCATCTACTTGTGTGTTGCTTGAACAAAGTAAGTCCAAACAGTATGTGTGTTTTCATTACAAGCGTTTTGGGGGAGAGAATATATTTTGTGTCCATTAGTTAGTTATGTTTTCCACATAGTGGCAGGTGCACGAGACTGAACATTAGCCACTTTATTACTAGCAACATTGTATGAGAATGGCTGGGAAGTGTTGAGGTTTGGTCTTGCAAGACGACCGCTTGATGGACAGGGTCTCTTTGTAATCATTCCTATTAACATTACCACTGGCACTCAGAGGTACTTTGAAATTAACTACGCATTTCTTGAGTTTTGTAGCAACTATATATTCAAATACGTTTTTCAATCCATGCATCCACTACAGCGATTTTTCCTGATATATTGTAATGGTATATATGTTATGCCTTGTACATTAAAATAATGAATCATCTCAGTGAATCAGAGAGCTTAGATCAGATGCTTTGATTAGATCAGACTTTCCATTCCCTCACTGTTTTGATATCTTGGTATCTCTTAAATACTTAATCATGTATAACATGGCTCGCGTCGATAGCATTGTCAAGTGTATGTTCTTATGTTTCAAAATTGGTACCCAACCCAATTCATAACTATTGTTCCCTTATTGTTTATGACCAAGGCATGGGCCTTACCTTCAGACACGGGGCAGGATCCCAGCACATTCTAAAAGCCGCCCTCCCTCAGGTTTGTAAATTCACAGTGATATTTTAAATGGCCATTTGAAAACCTTGGTATGTGCAGGCAGGTGAAGAACAGCCATGCTAGAGATGGAGATACAAAGTGATGAGGCTAATTCTGCTGATTTTCACGTAAGCAGGCAATGACCTCCCTCTCTAAACTAATTTCTTATATGTTTAATTATTGATCAAGGATGTTGAAATGAGTTGTGTGCTAAACTAAAGTTTCTTACAATGTTTACCTTCATCACAAATTGCGTCTATGAACTGTATGGCGTTTGCCACTGGCCATTTTAACAGCGTAGGAGCCAGTAATAGGATTTACCAGTACCTACTAACTTACTGAATCAAGCTATCAATTGTATTTTTTTCATTCATCGCATAACAACATACTTTTTTCTTTCATTCTTGAATGACATTGATACAATAACTATCAATAAAGGTGACAATAACTTTTTCATCAAGTGGAAAGACAAGAGAATCGTGAAATCCATTAGAAATAGTGGCAATACTGTCACGACTGCAGGTAAGGATACAAACGCGGACTAGGGAGGTGTGGGGAAGTGACAGACAGAGCAGTCGGGGACGGGTATTGAGGCGTCTCACGTACCGGTGGCAAAGGCACAGGCGAGCAGCAGGCAGAATAGTTGAGGACGGCAGCAGTAGTACAGTCAGGGAGGAGGCAGAGTATTTGGGGACAGGCAAGAGATCTGGACTCGGGCAGAGAGCAGACGTACAGGTAGGGCGCTGGCAGAGTAGATTAGTACAGGCGATCGGTCAGTACACAGGTAAGCGGGACAAGCGTTTGCAGTTTGCGAGATGTGGCATGCGAACATAAACCATTGAGCGTACAGACGTGCTGTATGCTGCTTGCAGTTACCTACCCGAAGCTAAGTACAATTATTATGCCTTTTCACTGCAATTGTTGTAGCTACTTCACGAAGGAGAACTGTCGTCTTCAGTTAAAGATAGCAGAATTAGAGGCTCGGCTTCAGACGCAAATGTCAGGCAAGGATTATGTTAGTGTAGAAATAGGAAAAACTGCGTCTGTGCCACTAGGAAGAAACAATCGTGTTGTTTGCCCCATGGCACAGCTCCTGCAGCCGGGCAATAACTTTCCCTTGGTCACTGGGAAGAAATGCCATCGACCAGTTAAACCGACTGAGATTTTCGACAGGTTTTCCCCACTGGAGTTGGAGTCAAGACCCGAGCCTTCTTCGGAGGGGAATGATTGACAGGCATTTTCTACCGGTGGCCCGGAAAAACTGAAAACTTTAGTCATCGGCGACTCCATTACCCGCAGTATTAGACTAAAGAATCAGCCAGCGATCGTAAACTGTTTACCGGGGGGAAGAGCCACCGACGAATCCACAAATCTGGGGTTGGTGCTAGCGAAGTCTAAAACTGGCAAGTATAGAGAGTACAGAGATATTGTTATTTACGTTGGCATCAACGACGTTAGGATGAAACAGTCAGAGGTTACGAAGCAAAACATAGCATCAGCGTGTAAACCAGCTAGAAAGATGTGTCGGCATCGAGTAATCGTCTCTGGCCCCCTCCCAGCTAGAGGTAGTGACGAGCTCTACAGCAGACTTGCCCAACTCAATCGCAGGCTGAAAACGGAGTTCTGCTCATTGCAGGAGGTAGAGATTGTAGATAACCGGCTCTCTTTTTGGGACTTGCCCAGAAATAGGGTCAGGCCTGATCTGCTGAAGAGCGACCTACTTCATCCTAGCTGGAGTGGTGCTCATCTTTGATCTAGGAACATTGACAGGAGTCTCACTCCTCTAGCCTCACCATGAGATAGGGTGCAGGACAGGCTGTTAGCCAGCCTGCAAGCATAGTGGGGTCTGCCGATAGCATAGCCAGAGCAGTTATTACAGCATTGCCTATTGTGATTGTGACTCGTTCCAGGCTGAGAAACGTTAAACAAGGAAGCACTAACAATAGCAACTTTATTAAGATAAAACCTTGCTCCACCTCGGTCACAAATAAAAATGATAATATTACCTCGCGTCTCAAAATGGGACTCCTAAATGTTAGGTCCCTTGCTCCAAAGGCAATTAAAGTAAATGAATTGATCTCTGATCATAAACTTGATGTTATTGGATTATGTGAAACATGGCTGATGTCTGGTGTATTTACTGCCCTAATTGAGGCCTCTCTTCCTGGCTATATTAGTGATCATATCCCCTGTGCATCCCGAAAAGGATGGGGTTTTGCTAATATCTACGACAGTAAATATAAATGTACTCTTAAACACATCACTGGTTTTCATTCTTTTGAAGTTTTGCTAGGCTGATAAATTGTTTTACATAGCCACTATTTACAGGCCGGCCGGGCCATATACAATGTTCCTCAATGAGTTTCCAGAATTCTTGTCTAACCTTGTAGTCATGGCAGATAGTATTCTAATTTTTGGCGATTTCAATATTCATATGGGAAAGTCAAACGACCCTCTTCAAAAAGCCTTTGAAGCGATGTTTGTCTCAATGGGTTTAATCCAACATGTCTCCGGTCCAACGCACAGCCACAATCATACCTTAGATTTAGTCCTGTCAAGAGAAATCGATATTTTAGATCAACGTATTTCTCCAACCTGAGTGCAGTGAACAAAAACAATAAAAAAAATATCTTTGATACAGTTGCAAAGTTAACTAAAAAGCAATGCTCAACAAGTGAAATGGGTCTTCACTTTTGCAGTAATGAATACATGAAAATGTTTGATGAAAAGATCATCACCATTAGAAAACAAATAACTGACTCCTCAAATAAATACAGTCCCCAAAATCTAAGTTGTCCTGAGAATGTCCTGAAACTCCTTAACCAGGCCTTAATGGGGACACTGGAACTTTTTGATCACATATCGCTCGACACATTCACAACATTTGTAATCAGTTCTAAAACCACAAATTGTCAACTAGACCCAATTCCAACTAAATTACTCAAGGAGCTATAATAAATTGCTTCCTTTCGTCCGGATGTGTACCAAAAGTTTATTTAAAAAAAATCCAATCTGGATCCAGACACTTTAAACAAATATAGGCCGATATTAAACCTCCCATTCCTGCCATGGCCCGGGGTCCAGGGTGCCAGGACCGGCTGGTAGCCCAGGACACACTGAAATGGAGATATCCCCATGGAGGTGACAGGAGTTCAGTGCGTATTCCACCCACGGCAGGAACTCCGCCCACTCCCCAGGCCGGTCCTGGTGGTAGGACCGAAGGAGCCTGCCCACGTCCTGATTGACACGCTCCACCTGCCCGTTGGATTGGGGGTGGTAGCCCGAGGTCAGGCTGACCGAGACCCCCAAACGCTGCATAAAAGCCTTCCAAACTCTGGAGGTGAACTGGGGGCCCCGGTCAGACACAATGTCCTCGGCACCCCATAGTGCCGGAAGACATGGGTGAATAGAGCCTCTGCAGTCCGTAGAGGCAAGAGACGACAGGACTTCGAGAAGCGGTCCACAACGACCAAGATGGTGTTATGGCCCTGTGAGGGGGGGAGATCTGTTAGAAAATCAACGGACAGATGGGTCCATGGTCGTTGTGGAATGGGTAAGGGGTGCAACTTACCCATAGGTAGGTGTCGGGGTGCCTTACTCTGGGCGCACACAGAGCAGGAAGAGACGTACACACTCACATCTCTGGCCACCAGTATTTACCGGCCAGGGCCCGCATGGTCAGCCCGATACCAGGATGACCGGAGGAGGGAGAGGTATGGGCCCAGTAGATGACAGACGTTGGCACATACGTGAGACCCTCAGGGCATGTGGGCAGAGGGTTCGTCACGCTGTGCATGGACGATGTCCGCGTCCAATTTCCACACTACCGGAGCCACGATACATGTTGCTGGCAGTATGGGAGCATCATCCACTGGCCGCTCTTCCGTGTCATGCTGACAAGACAGCGCGTCGGCCCTGATGTTCTTGCTTCCCGGCCTGTAAGTGAGAGTGAACACAAACCGGGAAAAGAACATAGCCCACCTGGACTGGCGAGGGGTCAGCCTCTTCGCAGCCCGCATGTACTCCAGGTTGCGGTGGTCAGTCCAGATGAGGAAAAGGTGTTTGGCCCCCTCTAACCAGTGCCGCCACGCCGACAGGGCTCTCACCACGGCCAACAGCTCACGATCACCCACGTCCTAATTACGCTCCGCTGCACTGAGCTTCTGTGAGAAGAAGGCGCAGGGGCGGAGAATTTTCCGACTCCCCGTTCGTTGGGAGAGGACCGCCCCGATACCACTGTCAGACGCGTCCACCTCCACAACGAACTGGAGCAACGGGTCGGGATGGGCCAGGACCGGAGCAGTGGTGAAACGGTTTTTCAGTTCCACAAACGCCCGCTCCGCCTCTGTGGTCCATCGCAACCGAGTCGCCCCCCCATTCAGGAGGGAGGTGATTGGAGCCACGACTTGGCTAAAGCCCCGGATAAACCTCCTATAATAGTTGGCGAAGCCTAAGAATCGTTGCACTCCCTTAACCGTGGTTGGGGTCGGCCAATTATGCACAGCGTCAATGTGATGCTCCTCCATAGTGCCACCTGTGCGAGAGAAACGATAACCCAGGAAGGATACTGACGACTGGAAGAACAGACACTTCACGTCTCGACATGCTAGCTCCCTTCGGACGTCCTCCCGAAGGCTACAACAGTAGTGGTTGAAAAGGGCCCGGTAATTCCATCCAGAACCCGCTGCCAGGTTTCGGAACTCCAGTGCGAACTCCTGTGCCAATCTCATCCCCTGCCGTAGGTGGAACAGCTGTTCGCCCGCCTCTCTTCCCTCATGAGGATGATCAAAAACGACCTGGAAACGACGGACGAACTCGGCGTAGCTGCCCTGGAAGGGCTCCTCGGTGTTCCAGACGGTGGTGGCCCATTCCAGGGCTTTGCCGGACAGGCAAGAGACGAGCAAGGAGATCTTCCGGGTATCAGTCGGTGCAGGATGAATCGCCTGGAGTGCGATGTCCGCTTGTAGCAGGAAACCCTGGCAGCGGTCCACCGTCCCGTCGTAATCCCGGGGGAGCGGGATGTGCATCGCTCCAACACCGGGTGGTACAGGCTGGGGAGGCGGCAATACAGTCGGTGCTGCGGGAGCGGAGTGGGCCAACTCTAGGTGCTGAACTGCCTGGATGAGGTTGGCCATGGTGGTGCCTTGGTTGGCCAGAATGGTGGTATGGTCCTGTATGGCCTCCGCAACACCGGCCTCTTTTTCGACTTTGTTCTCCATTTTCTTCCGTTTTTGTCAGTGTGTTATTCTGTCAGCTCGTTCATAGGACGGAGGTGAAGCAGACTGCGGAGACGGTAGGTTGCTATTCATATATTTATTGTCTGAGCTGACTTATGCTCATCAATGGCGAGACAATAACACACAAAGAGAGAGGGAGCAGAGGGAACATATATACTGGGGAAAATGACTGGTTGGTGATCAGGTGTGTTAAACGAGACAACAGGTGTGATGGGTTGATGATGGGCGGTGGTGTCAGAAGGCCGACATTGAGCGCTGAGGCCCGCCTCCTGCAGTGGGAGGATGGGCAGCAGATGGCGTAGTTGTCACAGAAACCCCAAAATTAGCTACTTTGGAAGCATGTGTTTCAGATATTAGGAAGTGTTGGATCGAGAACTTCTTGCTTTCGAACTCAAGAAAAACGGACCCAACGGACTCATTTTAGGACCCAAGAAACAAATACTTTCATTGGCACATTTCACTGTGAACCTCGATGGCTGCATGGTCATTTCCCAAAAAACTGTAAGAAATCTCGGCGTTACCCTCGACCCTGACCTCTCCTTTGATGAACATATAAAATACATCTCAAGAGTTGCTTATTTTCATCTTCGAAACTTTGAATTGCAAAGATCAGAAACTTTCTATCAAAAACTGATGCAGAAAAACTAATACATTCTAACTAGAACAAAACAATTTGAACACATTACTCCAGTACTAGAATCTTTACATTGGCTGTGTGTTAGGGTTAGGGCGGATTTTAAGGTTTTATTGTTAACCTGTGAATCAATTCATGGACTTGCTCCTACCCATCTCGGTGAAATGATCCAGCCATACATACCTGCACGTAACCTAAGATCACAAGATGCAGGACTTTTAACTGTACCTAACATTTCTAAACAAACAGCCGGAGGCAGGGCCTTCTCTCATAGAGCTTGTTGTGGCAATTTCTTATCTAATGTATTTTGGAGACATTAAGTTTGCTTATCTATTACCTGGTATGTAACTCTGGTCTTTGGTTGTGACACATGTCTATATATTACAGAGGATACCTGGGTACTCTGACCATCTGCTCAACTGGCTAAACCAATAAGGGTATCTGTCCATTGTTCCTTAAGAATGTGGTTGGTGGGGGAAGGTAGGGGCAGTTGGCCCTTTAGTAAAACACTTTAGTAAACATTATGTCAGGAAGAATAAGGTGGGGGGACAACCCTCCCTTTGGGTTAAACCTGTGCAACCTATAATTGATGGGGAGCATCTTACCACACCCCTTTTAACTATAATAAATACGGACTGTTCATGTATTTATCCTTTAGAGGCTCCTCGAACATTTATTCTGTAAGCGTTTGACGCGTCTCTCTATTTGCAAATAAACTGCTAATTGTGCCAAAATAATTTTGTCTCTGTTCTTACTCCTTTAAAAGTGTCTATCGATGGAATTTCCATCACAAGCTCCACTACTTTGGAATGATTTGCCAATCAAAAGAAATGCAGACTCAGTGCAAACCTTCAAGCGTCTACTAAAGACTAATCTCTTCAGCCTGGTCTATGATTAAAAGTGTAGTCTGGCCCAGGGGCGTGAACCAGAAAGACTGTCCACCCTTGCTGTCTTGCCAGGTGGGCTCTCATCGCCACTGGGATGCCCTCCCTCCAGTGCCATTCGGGGGCGGAGTCACTGGCTTGTTATGGTCTCTCTGATGCGCACTTGTGCAATTGGGCTGTGCTCTGCTGGCAATACTCGGCCCTCATTCAGGATGATTGTGGTTGGTGGGTGTCCCTTTGGTTGATGCTTGGCAATGTGGGTGGATTGATTTCCTGCCTGTTGGGCCCTGTCCGGGGCGTCCTCCGGACAGGGCCAGAGTGTCACTAGACCCCCCTGTCTCAGCCCCAACATCTTACGCTGCTATATTATTGTGCTGGGGGAGTAGGGTCAGTTCTCCTTCTCCACTATAAATCCCTGTAGATCTAAGGAATGCATTTTCAAAAAAATTTACTTAGGAGGACATGAGGTCTTAACCCACACCTGCGGAGTACCAAGCTTGAGTCGTTGCGGCCCCTGTCCAAAGTCCTCCTGGTTGTGTTGCAGATCAAGATGATACCTGACGATTTCAGATGCCACTGCTGACCCCCCCATCTGTCCCTGTCCTTGTCCATCTGATCAAGCGATCTGGACTAGGTTTAAATAGACTCTGGGCTTAGCCCACATGCATTGAAGTATTACAATCTTAATATGTTCACCCGGCACAGCCAGAAGAGGACTCGTCACCCCTCAGAGCCTGGTTTCTCTCTAGGTTTCTTCCTAAATTTCGTCTCTCTTAGGGAGTTTTTCCTAGCCATTGAAGTTCATCACTATTGTTGTTTGCTCCCTGGGGATAAGGACAGGTGTTTTGTAAAAGCACTTTGTGACAACTGCTGATGTAAGAAGGGCTTCATAAAATACATTTGAATGATTGATTGATCCGGCAGGGGAGAGATGACATTGAGCTGTAGAAATACTGTAGGTGATGAGGTGAGAGGGAACAGATGTGCGAACGCTGATTGGGAAGAGGTGTGCGTTCACTGTTCAGGGACGCGAGGAACCGCCTCTGCGTGTTCGCGGATGTCGGGACGTGACAAATACTGTATAACCGTAAAGTTTTAGTGCGTCCAACAAATGTAATTAATAAGTGTCGTTGCTTTCAAGAGATTCAAACTTAGGACTTCCATTTAAGAGGCACTGTCTTTAACCACTTTTGCCACTGGCCGTTTTAATGCAACTAAAGTAAAACAAAACCGAGTGCCGTGCACTTATAAAACAACAAACAGAAACAAGGTGAACAGGAGCGGGAGCAAGAGCAGGAGCAGGAGCAGGAGCAGGAGCAGGAGCAGGAGCAGGAGCAGGAGCAGGAGCAAACAGACATGACATGACATGACATGACAAGAGAAAACAATGACCCAACAAAGGCAGGGAGAAACTGACTGAACTAAACACACATTCTAACGAGGAGAACAGAAACAGGTGGGGGCAAAACACAGGTGAACGAAATACACTGATCAACTGAAACAAGGACAAGACAGATCAGAGACAAACAGAAAACATGGAACGGAACCGCCCCAGCTGGCCGGGACCGTGACAGGGCCATGTGGGTGATATCTGTTATTAATATAATTTGAAAAGGACCTAAACAAAAATGCAATAATAAATAGCTTCATATGATCATTATTATTTTAATGGTCAGTCATAATTTCATGGTCGGGGGAACATCTTAATAGCAACAGGGGGTTCCTATACTGACATGCTCCAGCTGTCATGTGTGAGTTTTCACCAAGTTGTCTGGACATCCGACCTTCTATGATTACCTACTGTATGTCTTCTGGATCCACCTCACATTCCTTTGGCTATATCATGGGGGAAAATATTCCTTGTATGTGCATTCAGCAAGGACTGAAAGCATCATCTGTACTGTTGGGAAGGAATATAAGTTTAAACCATGGCAATGTAAAATCTGAAAAACTATCAAGACACTACGCTGTGTTGGTCTCTGTACTTGTACTCGATCATGATGCTTGTTCCCATTAATACAATTAAACTTGAAATAATAAACAGTTATGATGATGAGTTTTTACTTGATAAATGGTGACTTCCACAGTTAAAATGGTAGGTGTTTGTGATGTAAAAAATATTGACAAAGATAAATCAACTTTTTACACCTTTAATGTGACCTATAACGTGAACAATTCAGTTGAAAAACAAGCTGAAATCTTTGAGGGTTATAAAAATTATTCCCAATAACCTAGTTGCATAAATGTGCACACACTTAAACGTATACTTTGTTAAAGCACCTTTTGATTTTATTACAGCATTCAGTCTTTTTGGGAAGGAGTCTATTAGCTTGGCACATTTTGACATGGCAAAATCTGCCCACTTTTCTTTGCAAAAGTGCTCAAAATCTGTCAGATTGCGAGGACATCTCCTTTTCATGGCCCTCTTCAGATCACCCCACAGATGTTCAATTGGATTCAGATGTGGGCTCTGGCTGGGCCATTCCAAAATGTTAATCATCTTCTGGTGAAGCCATGCTTTTGTGGATTTGGAGGTGTTGTTTGGGTTGCTTTTGTGCTGAAAGGTGAACGCTATCATGCTGAACGTTCGAAAGCTTAATCTTCAGCTTTCTAATGGACACCTGAAGGCTTTGTGCCAAAATTGCCTGATATTTGGAACTGTTCATAATTCCCTACACTGACTAAGGCCCCAGTTCCAGCTGAAGAAAACAGCCCCAAAGCATGATGCTGCCACCACCATGCTTCACTGTGGATATGGTGTTGGGTGATGTGCAGTGTTGTTTTTGCGCCAAACATACCTTTTGGATGTATGGCCAAAAAGTTTGGGTTTCATCAGATCATAACACATTTTTCCAACCCTAACCCTATTTTGTACCCATCTCCTGACTGATATCTTTCAACATTGATATCCCTCTAATGCTTGGGAAGCTCTCTGCGGACCATGGCTTTTGCTCTGAGATGCAACTAAGAAAATGTGAACAGCTGAACTTTATTTGTGATTAAACAGAGTCAATTTAGATGATGGTAGGTGTGCAATGACTTCTATTTAACATCTGAACACAGCCACATCCCCAGTTATAAGAGAGTGTGCACACTTATGCAACCAGGTTATACCAGGTTGTAAGGTTTTTATTTTTCATTTTTCCCCCTAGAAGATTTCAGTTAGTGTTTCCATTTAGTTGTTCACATTATAGGTCATATTAAAAGTGGGAAAACTTCTGACATGATTTATCTTTGTCTCATTCATTTACATCACAAAAACCTGGCATTCTAACAGGGGTGTGTAGACTTTTTATATCCACTGTAGTTTGCAGGCTAGTGCTTTTTTGTATTTATTCCTGGTGTGTAACCACACTGGCTCCACTCTTTTTGACTCCTGATGAAGAAAGAGAGTTTTCTTTTCAGTGCGAAGTTTTTTTTACCAAATTCCTATAATTTAACACAATGTAGCTCTAGAGGCTTGAATTGTACTCAGTACACACAATTATGCTCATCATGTCTTAGGATCAGGCAAAGACAGGAGTCCTAACAGTGTCTGTTGGGGACCTAGGGAAATCTCACTATGTGAACATTTCAATAAATGGATCACAATTTCCATCTCTCTTAAGTTAAATAACTGAACTACAGCTATAGCTAAACTACAGCAGCTAAAGTATGAAGCTATATTCTAGGATCTATGTAATGGAGATTTCAATTATTTAATCATTGATTCTATTCTGGGATAATAAAATGTATGCCACATGAACACAGCACAAGTGTCTGTGTGAAAACATGAATGTCATGGACCGTCAGTCTTTCATCTAGAATTCTGTGTATGCATTTGAGATTACATTTCCTTGCTTTTTCCCATCCCAAAGCTGTTTATTAAAACAAGGCTAAAAGTATTACAGAAAAACAAATCCCAGAATGTCGGTCATTTGCTAAGCACATTAAAACATAGTGTTGTGGTGCTGCTAATGGTAGATGACCTATTAATAAAGAAGCCATGCATTTTCATATGTGCAGTCAAACAATTACAATAATTAATTGTGATTATTCACGTAATAATCTCTAGTTAATTGTGATTAACTACAATTTTAGAATGTGTTTACATTTTTCCCTGAATAATTTCCTGTGTAGAATTCAGTATAGTGAATTATGTCACAAAATAAAAATAAAAAACATGCTGGGATGTTTGTAAGGTAAAGAAAGAACAAAAATGATCTTTATCAGGATATAACGCATTTATTCAGAACAAAGGTTGCCTATAATTAACATATTTTTATCCTTTTATGAATACTCCGGGAAATGCTCTGTACGTTTCAACACACAAACGTTTTGTACAAACTCTATGTTACACGCACACATATGCACACACACACACACACACACACACACACACCCACACACACACACACACACACACACACACACAGCAATGTGTTCAGAGTCACACAGCTTTTCAACATCCGTTAAATGTTTTGCACTTCTTTCAGCCTTGTGCCTTCTGTTTCATGATGGTCAGAGCCTTGGAATGTAGTTTCAAGTTGTCAGCGATTTAGTGCATTGTTACTAAGTAGTTGTGTTTACTTATCAATGTCCAGTGGTTTCCAGTGAGGGCAATAGACAGTGTATTTTTCAGCTCCTCCATTTTGCTTGCCCTCTTATTTTTGTAAATCTTGTGTATCCTTGTAATGCTGGTGGCTTGCATGGGCCCATGTCTATTCATTCAGTGCAATCCAAATGATATCCTTCAGGCTATTAGTTCCACCATGTTAATTGTCCTTCAAATTACAGCTATCTCCTTTGCTATTGTGTTTGTTAGCTTGCTGCTTGTTGACTTTTTCCTTTGCCCCCTGTGTGTGGACAATAAAAAAGTAGTCTGCTTTTCTGCACCACTAACCCACTCACTGTGGTGTGCATCAGTTGTGGGTTGAGAACTTCAATATTGTGGAATAATAGTTTTATTTGTGACCCACACCTCCTTTTAGGCATAAAGTCAAACTAAATTCTGTTTTGTCATGACATAAAAGTGGAGACTTAAAGCGACAAAATGGTATATAGTACACAATGGTAACAATGGAAGAGTACTGTAGTGATGCTATTAATATTTATATACGTAACCCAACTTCTGAGAAATGAGCCTTTAAAGTTTCAGTAGAATATTCATAATCAAAGAGGTTTCACTTGAGGCTTGAGACCTTCTTAACAGTATGATAGCCTAGTAACAAACCAAAGATTTCAAAAGATGATCTGAAACTCAAATTCCAGGTTGTTTGTGTGAATTATATATGCCTTACTGAGACACACTTGGACACACTATCCCAAGCCGTACAATAACAAACTGTACAATACGTAACAAAACAAATGGCTTTTCTAAGACAAACTGTAGAAAAACTATACAGGATGCTAGTTAATCAGACATCTAATCTTATCAATAATAGTATTCGCTAATATTAGCCACAGTGACGATCATTATGGCAGCTACCTAGACCACTATTACTGCAAACATATTTCTGAGAAGTTAGCTACTTTTGCACTTATCCCTATAAATGGATGAACGATTAACTGGAAACACTTGTAATATGTAGCAAACCCTCTATAACAGAAAGTTATAGAGGGTATATATATCTGTCAATAGCACCAGCTAAATGCAGGACAAATTGTAACAAGCTATCTTTTCAAAGCATGCACTAAGTACCAATAGAGTGAAAGCAAGATGTAAACAAATGCATGTAAAATGTCAGACTAATCCAAAAATCTCCAAAAAGGCATACCTCAAAAGCGTCATTAAATACTGGAGGACAAAATCAAAATCCATCTTTTAACCAAGTATGTTTAGCTGTGCAAGTTTATGTATTAAGTAGTTGACTTGGGATAGTTCGCAAATTTCACAATACTATTAGACACATTTTTTTAAATTTTGTTTTAAAAGAGATAGCAGTAGTGAAGCGTAAATTGAAGCATATTAGTTAGCTATAATGCAGTTTGTTAATAGTCTGCGAAGTTGATAGCTAAAGTAAATAGCTAACCCACTAGCTTGCAAGCTAACCTCCGTTAGTTACCTGGTCCTAACTTGCTAGCAAATGTACTTAGTTCGGTTAGCTACTGTGAATCAAGCTAGCCTACTATCTGCCCATCAAGTTAGCTAGCTAAGTAAACGTTTAATCCCCTTAGCTATCAGACCTAGCAACTAGATATGCAGCTAGCTGGCTTAGTAACTAGGTAATGATATTATAAGCTCACTAGCTAGTTAACTAGCTAACAAGTATAGATACTTTTTAAAGCTTATATGTGTTCAGGAGTGCAGTCATAGCCTATCAATAACGGCCAGCTATAAAAGCACTTAGTAGACCTGCTATAGTTGATATCTGTTTGTAGAAATTGTCTATAAAATGGATAACAGAGATAGCTCAGAGTATGATCATGAAGCATGGACATTTACAGTCCCCTCCAAAAATATTGGAATGGTAAGATAAATTCCTTTGTTTTTGTTGGTCACTGAAGACATTTGGGTTTAAGATCAAAAAATTAGTATGGAAAAAGTGTTCAGAATGTCAACTTTAATATGCTGGTATTCACATCTGGATGTGTTAAACAACTTAGGACATATCACCGTTTGTATTAGACCACAGCATTTTTAGGTGAGCAAAAGTAAAGGAACAAATAATCTTAACATAAATAAGATTTTATATTTGCTGGCATAACCCTTGCTTGCCATAACTGCCTTACCAAACTGTTGGATTCTTCATTTGTGATGCTATTCCAGACTTTTTCCGCAGCTTCTTTCAGTTCTTGTTTGTTTCAGGGTGTTTCTCCCTTCAGTCTCCTCTTAAGGAGGTGAAATGCATGCTCTATTGGGTTAAGGTCAGGTGATTGACTTGGCCAGTCTAAAAGCTTCCACTTGTTTCCCCTGATAAAGTCCTTTGTTTTGTTGGCAGTGTACTTTGCATCATTGTCCTGCTGCACTTCTGAATTCATTCTGCTGCTACCATCATCAGTTATATAATCAATACATTTTTATGAGCCTGTTCCAGATGCAGCCATGCAAGCCCAAGCCATGACATTACCTCCACCATGCTTCACAGATGAGTTTTATGCTTCGGATCATAAGGAGTTCCTTTCTTTCTCCACACTGTGGCCTTTCCATCACTTTGGTAGAGATTAATCGTGGTCTCATCAGTCCATAAGATTGTGTTCCAGAACATTTGTGGCTCAGCTCTGTATTTCTTTGCAAATTTCAATCTGGCCTTCTTACTGCTGATGAGTGGTTTGCATCTTGTGGTGTGGCCTATATTTCTGCTCTCTGAGTCTTCTTTCGAACAATGGATTGTGATACCTTCACCCCTGCACTCTGGAGGTCGTTGGAGATGTCACTTACTGATGTTTTGGAGGTTTTCTTCCCAGCTCTCATGATATTTCTGTCATCAACTACTGTTGTTTTCCTCGGCCGACCTGTTTGACATCTGTTGCTCAGTACACCAGTAGTTTCTTTCTTAATGTTTGAACAACCAACCTAAAAGGCAACACCTGGGCAACAAGAAACATCTGTCAGTCACGTTCCAATTGTTTTACTCACTTGAAAAATGGGTGGGTTCAAACAAAGGGTGGTATGTTCTGAGTAGTTTAACACATCTAGATGTGAATATCAGGAAATTAAAGCTGAAATTCTGAACTCTCATGCTTGAACCCAAATTTATTCAGTGAACAATTTGCCTTACCATTCCAATACCTTTGGAGGGGACTGGACAGCAGGACAGATAACAACAAAAAGACCAGTAATGAGAAAGAGAGTAAAAGAGTCAGAGAGAAGGGGGTGGGTATGTTCAGGCAGTACCTTATATTGTTTTTGTATAACCACATAAAATATGATTATTATATATCACAATAACAGAATACTAACAATACATGTTATAAGGAATACATAATATTGTGATGGTCAGCTGTGTTGAGTTTTTGTGTATTGTTTTGTATTCCTATTAATAGAGGCAGTGGCAGAAGAAACAGATATTTATTTCTGCTATTCAAATGACACACAGACTTCCAAGACTTTTATTCTTGTTACAACAATGATCAATACCAGCAAGTACTTTTTGCTGGTGTTGCCCAGACTGTGTTTGGTCAGTGTCTTCACATACAGTATACTAAATGCCATGGGAAGCCTCCTGTGGACGTGGACATCAGGGGCTCAAATTTATATTTGAGGTCATATTGTCTTGCCAACCGTCATCTTGCCAAAGGCAAAGAAATAACTCTTACAGGCCAAGAATTTTGACCTCAGGTCAATGTTTAAGCACATGCCTGCTAAAATGAAAAGAAATAACAATGATAGTTTTGTGTAAAGTAAAAAAAATTAAGACATGCCTAATGTGTAAGGTGTTTCCCATTTGATTGTATTGTCTAACTGCCTATGAATTGACATGTTAAATAGAAATGTTGTAATGATTCAAATATAAATATGATACATTATTTCTCAATCTTATTTATGTTTAAATGTAGTGTACAATGTTTTGAATTGTGGCTATATTTATCCATTGAAACTAAAGGTTTTATGTAGTGATGGTGAAATGGAACCTTATAATTCTGAGAGCTCTGATCCTGTTCAGAATTATAAGGTTCCATCTGCATTTGAACTGTTCCAAAAAAGAAAATGTACAATTGCCCCAGGATTTTGATATGACTTACCCTAAGTACAACAAGGGTGTTGGCCTTGTTAAGTTATAAAAAATAAATATACTACGTAAAACCTTTGCTAACAGGGATATGAAATCTTTGATGCTCAATATCTCTGAATCATATTGAATGCAGGTGGAACCTTATAATTCTAAGCTCATGATATCACATCCAGTACAAAATGTCAGGTTTAAAAATATCCCTTGAAAAGTAGTGAGGTATGACAAATCATTTACAGAGTCAGCAATAGAAAAAAATGCATTTAAAAATAATTGCATACATTACCACATTAATTTTGACAGTTATGGATATAGTGACAGCTATATCAAATAGTAAGCATATGAGAATTTGTACTTGAAACATACAGTGTTAACATAGTTACGTGCAAGGACATGACCGGAATTTTGGCATTCTTTGTAGTGCAGCTATTAAGTTGATGTGGCGAGCAAAGTGTACTTTGTCTCTTTGGGACAGATGGCCAGTTGCAGAGGGCCACAGCACAGGAAAAGAAACTGTTCAGATGGTGCAATTCTTTGGTCATGATTGAGCTGTTATGCCTGCCCTCCACCTACCAGAGAATAATTTTGGGAACAGTGGATGACAGGAGGGAGGGGTCAGCAATGATGTAGCCGACCATGACATCGGTACGTTACCAAGATGTACATTGTCATTTCAACTACAACATTTCACACACATATATATTGTGCATTGTGTGCATGGTAGCTGTTGCTTTCATTGTTATGACAATCAAACAACAAACAAAATGTTATGCCTCGTCCCAGCAGATTCAAATGGTGACAGGGGTCCAGGGAAGGGTCAGACAGCCAGGAGAGACAAGTCTGTCATGCACCCAAGGTGAATTTAGCAATGTAACAATATCCGTGAATAAGTTAGTGTCTCTGTTTTTAATAGTTTTTAATCAAATACAGTGAGGGGAAAAAGTATTTGATCCCTTGCTGATTTTGTTTGTTTGCCCACTGACAAAGAAATGATCAGTCTATAATTTTAATGGTAGGTTTATGTGAACAGTGAGAGACAGAATAACAACAGAAATCCAGAAAAACACATGTAAACATTTTTATTCATTGATTTGCATTTTAATAAGTACTTGATCCCCTCGCAATCAAAAACATTTCAGGCTCCAATATGTCTTTGATACAGGTAATGAGCTGAGATTAGGAGCAAACTCTTAAAGGGAGTGCTCCTCATCTTAGTTTGTTCCCTGTATAAAAGACACCTGTCCACAGAAGTAATCAATCAATCAGATTCCAAAATCTCCACCATGACCAAGACCAAAGAGCTGTCCAAGGATGTCAGGGAAACGAATGTAGACTACACAAGGTTGGAATGTGCAATGAGACTATTGCCAAGCAACTTAGTGAGAAGGTGACAACAGCTGGTGCGATTATTCGCAAATAGAAGAAACATAAAAGAGCTGTCAAGCTCCCTCGGTCTGCGGTTTCATGCAAGATCTCACTTCGTGAAGTTGCAATGATCATGAGAACGGTGAGGAATCAGCCCAGAACAACACCAGAGGATCTTCTCAATGATCTCAAGGCAGCTGGAACTGTAGTCAGCAAGAAAACAATTGGTAACCCACTACACCATGACGGACTGAAATCCTGTGGCGCTCGCAAGATCCCCCTGCTCAAGAAAGCACATGTACAGGCCTGTCTGAAGTTTGCCAATGAACATCTGTATGATTCAGAAGAGAACTGGGTGAAAGTGTTGTTCTTAGATGAGACAAAAATCAAGCTCTTTGGCATCAACCCAGTTTGCCATGTTTGGATGAGAAATGCTGCCTATGACCCCAAGAACAACATCCCCTCTGTCAAACATGGAGGTGGAAAATTATGCTTTGGGGGTGTTTTTCTGCTATAGGGACAGGACAACTTCACCGTATCAAAGGGACAATGGATGGGGCCATGTACCGTCAAATATTGTGTGAGAAACTCCTTCCCTCAGCTAATCCTGTAAAAAATATGTTGAGTGTGCTGAAGGTTCTGCAAAGGGGAGTGGGACAAAATCCCTCCTGAGATGTGTGCAAACCTGGTGGACAACAACAAGAAACGTCTGATCTCTGTGATTGCCAACGGGGGTTTTTGCAACCAAATACTAAGTAAGGTTTTGCAGATGGGTCAAAAAATTATTTCTCACATTAAAATGCAAATCAATTCATAACATGTTTGTAATAATTTGATTTGACATGAATTTTTCTGGATTTTTTGTTATTGTCTCTCTCACTGATCAAATAAACCTACTATTAAATTTATAGACTGATCATTTCTTTGTCAGGGGGCAAACGTACATTATTAGCAGGGGATCAAATACTTTTTTCCCTCACTGTAAAATGAACTTAATTTTATAGAAATCTTCTTAGACAAAGTAATTCCTACATACAACTCATTCATTTACAGAAAACAAAAACTGTGTTACTCCACCGTCCAAAATGCGGACACCTACTTTGCTACAGCAGAACACACAGTTGTCCAATCACCACCTGTCTTAAAGTGATGGTAACCAAATAAGAAAGATATACGTACAATGACAATTCATCCCACGCCTATATAATGTTCATCAGTCATTGAGCTTCATACCACTGTTGTAAAATGACAGAAATTAAGATAAAAATAATTAGACAACAATTTATACCTAGTTTTAATATATATGGTAGTGATATTATTCCCTATGCAATCACACCCAAAGTTTGTCTGCATTGATTAAAATGTCAGCTAAAAGACGAAAGGAATGTAAACACTCGAGAATTTTCTGTGAAGACATGAAGAAACTAACTTTAGGTTTGCAAAAGTACAGTAGCCTATTTCACTATGGACTTAGCTAACAGGATCATTTCCACCACTTCACAGACTACACCCACCTTCCTTTTTGAAAATCTGGGTAACAAACTTTCTGTTGCCCTGTTAGAAATCAGCCATCCTATAGTGGTAGTAATAATAACTTGCGTACACGTTTGTCAAGGGAGAGAGTAAGTTGTTAGAAATCAGCCATGTCGTATAGTGGTAGTAATAATAACTCGCGTACTCGGTTGTCAAGGGAGAGAGTATTCAATGTTTATTGTAGCATATTGATAGTCTATTAGCACATGATGTTACAGGCTCAAACTCTTCCCTACTCCCTTTGTCTCTCTCTACTCTCTCAACTGTAATGTGGGGTACAAGCTGTTAAATAC
>JACXGJ010001367.1:0-25715 GCA_016801105.1 Esox niger | reverse complement strand
AAGTCAATTGTGTATTGCAGCATATTGATAGTCTATTAGCGCATGATGTTACCGGCTCAAACTCTTCTCGTCTCTCACTGTAATGTTGGTTACAAGCTGTTAAATACATTGAGGGGCGTGTTTACCTAGCAAAGCCAAGACACTAACCCCCACACCAAATGGTAAATGTAAACATTCCTGTGGTTACCAGAGCGCAAGCTACAAAGAGATAATCTAAACAGATAGGTTTCCTGTTGTTCTCATTATCTAGGCGTATTCACTTCTAATGGAACGTACATTCATATTGTAGTTGTTAATGCTTAGATCCCACAGCCCTTTCTTTTCTCTCTTCGATCTATTCTTTCATTTTGATTTGGGAAATCATATTTTTCTTTAGTAAGCCTCATCCTTGAGACATCCTTGATGCACTCACTCGCAATTCACTGCTAGCAAGTACCGTTCGTGCCTGGTTTGGAGCCAGGACCGAACCATTTCATGTGGGGGGGTGGGGGGTAAGCAATGCACAATAAAGAGGCTCTCTAGATGCTTTCTTTTTGCCAAAAACAACAAAATAGCATTGCTGGATAGGTTAATAATTTAATGTTTTAATGATTGAAATATATATTTGTAGGGCTCCTATTCTTCACGGGCCCTTAGAATCATCCTAACATTCCCCCCCACGCGGCGCCCCTGCGCCCATGTTGTTCTTCGTGTTGTTGTGGTTTTCATGTTTCCATTTTTACCTCACTTTTATGCACTCGCTGTCACATACCTGCCTCCGTGAACTCCTGTTCTCCCTAGGCTGACATCACTGTACCTGATTCCTATCACCTGCTCCCGCACCTGTCCCCAATCAGCATTCACACACACCTGACACCCCTTACCTCATTACTGCCAGTATTTCTGAGGAGTCCTGACGAGTCACCCCTGCCGGATCAATGGTCAAAGTTCGCAGGCCATCTCTAGCAACTTGCAAATCTAAATTCTGATTTCCCGTGTACCAACCGACTGCTTGTCCCAGGCGGTTCCCCCTGCTCCCTGCCTGTACGACTGCAATCAGCCCGAGTACCGACCTCCTTCTGCTTGCCCCTGACTACTCTGCCCTCTACCTGGCTGTGCCGTTGCCGCCAGCTCGTGAATCGACTCGCTGCCCGTCCCTGAATACTCTGCCTGCCACTCTCCCTCACTCTTCCAGTCTGCGCTTGGGTCCCTACCTGTAACCGTGACACTCGCTACCCTCACATCTCACAGAATAACCCATCACCCCCAGAGGCATTTTATCTTTCGCTTTTTCATCCGTTTCACTTTTTCATCTGTATCATTTGTTTTCACCTTTCTCATCGAGATAAGCCAGGGTTGGCGCGACGATCGGGCTGGATCCGCACGGCATGCATCGGAGTTAGAGGATAGACTCCACGCCATGGAGGGACAGATTGCCGGTTTGGTAACAGCATTTAGCAAAATTATGTATCACATCGCTGCATGGCCGAGAGGGGAAAGCCCTACTGAGCCAGCAAGTGCTGCTTGCCCCT
This sequence comes from Esox niger, assembly GCA_016801105.1. Lineage (NCBI taxonomy): Eukaryota > Metazoa > Chordata > Actinopteri > Esociformes > Esocidae > Esox > Esox niger. The sequence continues at coordinate 24,204 of JACXGJ010001367.1, read as the reverse complement.
CCCGTCGACAACCATGTGGAGTCTAGCTGCACCCAGGTAAGAGAACTCTGGAGAGCTTTGCCTGAGAAATATGTTACTCTGGAAGATTGACCTGTTTTCTTTCTCCAAGGTGAGTTGTACTTTGGAGACCAGTCGTATAAGACCAAGATGGTCGTACAAGACTCAGCTTTAAGAAAAAGGTGGCACGTGTACATCGTGAAGCTCAGCATCTACCCAGTTTCTGCAAATTAGCACTCATTTATTTAATAATTCTTAGCTTATTCACTCAGTGCATCCTAGCAGACACTCTATACAGCTGAAAAGAACTCCTGGACATTGGAGCACATTGACCAGAAAAAGTTTTCTAAAACGTCCATCTTCCACCAGAGATCACGCCACGGGAAACGCTATTCAAATTGCCAACTGGAAGTGCCCAGACACAGTCTCGCAATCAGAATGGTTCAGGACGTCTGATGAGGTCTGGTCTGTTGCCCATTTCTGCCTGCAGGCGACAGTGTGGCATCAGAAAAAGCAGGTGGACCAGCAGCGGAGCAATGCCTCGGAGTACCGCCCTGGGGACAAGGCATGGCTGTTCACAAGGAACATCCCACTCCGCCAGCCCAGTTGAAAGTTGGTTCCCCAGTTCATGGGGCCGTTCAGGTCCTCTGGAAGGAGAATGACGTCACATATGAGCTCCAACTTACATCACCACACATTATCATCTCTTTCACTTTTCATGTCTCTGTTCTCAGGCCGATGGTTCCTGGTCTGCTGGGGGGATCCGGTGCCACAGAGGTGGAGGTGATTCTGGACTCCCGGCTAAGGAGGGCGGGGTCCAGTACCTGGTGAACTGGGTGGGGTACGGTTCGGGCGGTGGTTATCTGCAACCTTTCACTGACAGTTGAATCCCACGCACACCGCCTGGGTTCACCAGCTGGCAGGTGGCATCATCAGGAGGTCCCTCCTTAGGGCTATCCAATCCTTGTATATCCAAAGCAAGAGTTTTGTCCGCGTAGTATGTCAGACTCGTTCCAGGTGTGTATTGGCCTCCGCCAGGGCTGGGCCTTATCACCAGTCCCGTTTGTGATATTCATAGACAGGATATAGTCGGGGTGGGGAGGGGTTGCAGTTCGGTGGGCTGGGGATCTCATTGATGCTTTTTGCAGATTATGTGGTCCTGATGGCATCATTGGTCTGTGACCTTCAGCACTCACTGGACTGGTTGAGGCCAGTGTTGAGGCCATGGTTCTCAGCCAAGGTTCTCAGCAGGAAACCGGTGGAGTGCCTCCTCCGGGTAGGGAATGAGGCGTTACCCCAAGTGAAGGAGTTCATGTATCTCGGGGTCTAGTTTGCGAGTGAGGGGAAAATGGAGTAGCTGGGGAAGTATTGCATTCGCTTTATCGCACCGTTGTGATGAAAAGCGAGCTGAGCCGGACGGCAAAGCTCTGAATCTACCGGTAAGTCTTTGTTTCTACCCTCACCTATGGTCATGAAGGCTGGATCTTGACCGAAAGAACTAGATTGCAAGAACAAAAGGCTCAAATGGGTTTTCTCAGAAGGGCGGCTGGCGGCCTCCTTAGAGGTGGGGTGAGAAGCTCAGTCATCTGTGAGGAACTCATAGTAGAGCCAATGCTCCGTTGCATCGAAAGGAGCCAGTTTGTTCAGGCATCTGGTAAGGATTCCCCCAGGATGTCTCCCTAGGGAGGAGTTCCAGGCACATCCAGCAGGGAGGAGACCTCAGGGTAGACTTAGGACTAGGTGGAGAGATTATATCACAACACTGGCCAGGGAACACCTTGGGATCCCCCGGTCGGGACAGGGAAGTTTGGGGCCACCTGCGGGAGCTGCTGCCCCCACTAACCAATTCCGGATAGGCTAATGAAGATGAGGATATTTAATTTCAAAACACAGAAATTATTTACTGTATTGAAAATATTTTTATTTGTAAATTACAGTCTGTGGTAGTAATTTTCTATTAGTCTAGTTTGGGCGTCCCAGTTTAATATGGTTCACATCATAACATGTAGGCAATTTTTGTTTATCATTTAATATGTTTGCATTTGTTCAACACATTTGTGTAATTTGCTAGGCCTGTCACCACTGTTTGGCAAAATGTTAAGTCATAATTTGATCTCTCTTTGATACTTTATAGGAATTTTTGTTCCAAAGAACTGGCAACAGTTTCAGTGGGTAACTTGCCCTGTCAATTCCTTGCAAATTACTGTAGCGTCTGGCGAGCTGTGTTTCAAACCCGCAACCTTTGGCTCTCCAGGTAGGCACAATACCCACTTCCCCAAATAGAGATATCCCATTTGGAGTGGCCATTCCAAGGTCGCTACATCACTATTTTTCCGTTGTAGTAATTTAGCCCCTTTTTATTCCTATAAAGTTTATATTGTTTTCATTCAAAACAGCTTTTCGTATTTTTCACATGCACTTATAAAAGCTTTGGTATAGTATCAAAAACTGAGGTATTAGCGGGTAGGAGAAGCCGACCGTGCGAGATCTGTTTTTCCACTGCAAAGCATCACTATCTTGTTTGAACACGGGTGTTCCAGAATCTACTCAGATTGGTGTAATGGGTAAAACGTGACGCACTCATTTTATTGGTCAAAAAAGCTATGCCGTGCCAATCAAAGTCCTCATGTGTATCTCTGCTTGTAAACGCTGTGAAACGTGCTACCGCAGACACTGAATTACTTTTTTTTCTCACAGTTCTATCGACAATTTTGTGACAAAATTCTGAACATTGGTGTTTTACACTGGCAAGTGTTATTAATGAGTTGCACGATTCCAAATATCAAGTTAGTTATAATTATGCAACTTTAATAGAACTACAGATGTAATTCCAATATAATGTACAACTATAAAAAAACTTAAATCACTGTTTTACCTTCATAGTCGGTCCTGTAGCACTCCCTATTTAGTTCTGTTCAGTCTGTCTTTTTCTTTGTGAGGTATTATTTGTTTGCATGCATTACCGAGACGGTTTTCTGTACTTGACATAGATACTGGTCGTGGTTTTTTATTCTGCTTGTCAACTTTGATTCTTGCCTAATCCTTTTGTACTTTTACCTTTCTATCTGGGGTTTTGGAGTTAGTGGACCTATTGCTTGCCTTTGACTTTTGATTCAGCCTGACCCCTTTTGTACCTCAGCCCTTCAATAAATCATCTGCGCTCCATTTTGCTTGAACCATTTCCCGCGCCTTGAGTGCATTTGTTATACCATGTCAAAAGCTTTGTTTAACACTGGCCTGTATGATAGGATTGCAAGAACAAGTTTTTACTTTGGCTTGTTCACATTACACACCATTTTCCTTGATGTATCAAAGAGTGGAGACAATAGATTATTTTGTGGTGTAAACTTGCAGATATCAATAGCGTGAAGCATCACATTCTGATATATCATGTGCCACAATTTCAACAGAGACCCCCGTGAGTTTGAAGGCAATTAAGTTGGAACTGCATCAAGTGTGTGCAGTGCACACCCAAACGGCTTGATATTCCTGCAAATGACTGACAGTCCTGTGTGGTATGTTTTGAACATGTCAGGGTAAATTCAAACACTATAGAAATCATTATGCAAACCAAGATTATTCTACCTAGCTTATAATTTTCTCACAATGTAAACAGGCCTTAAGTTTGCCAGAAAGGATGAAAGTAGATGAAGCTCAGATGTGACCAAGATAGAGCTTCATGGCCAAACCACCCAGTACGAAAAGCAAAAACTCGCATGATTTTTCACATTTGGAGAACTAAAAATGTAAAAAAATGTTGTGTGTTATGTAAATGGGAACTCCCCTACAATTGAAATAAAACAAACATGAGAAGCCATTTGGAAAAACCACCCCATTGATTGCAGCGAAATATAGATTAAGGAGGCAGGAAGACCCAAAAACATCTGGGTCTTCATGTCATAAACAGCCACGGATGACTGTGGTTTTTCAATACGTTTCTCTTGCTGCATTACCCGGTCAGTGAAGTGAAGCGATTATGAGGGTGAATGTTTCAGGGAATTGTGCTGTTAAGGGTTATGGTTTCAGTGAATTTTTCAGTGAAATGGAATCCAGATACCAAAGTCAGAAAAAATATTAAGCAACACAGTTAAACTGTATGATATAACAAATGTAAAATAAATCATGTATGATTGTAAGGACATTGCTTTAACTACAAATGGTTGGACGTTCTTAGCCACAGATACTTGTTCTACTGTAACAGCACTATGCATTACTGATTCTTGGGAACTACAAGATCTTGTTCTGCAAACCAAAGAGCTGTTATTTTCTGTTCCATATGATTTCCATGAACAAAAGTTATGCAACCAGAAAGTCGGGGGGGGGGCAACTTTATTCAGAATGAGACGTAGAATGTTAACAGGACATCGTTTCTCTCTCTCTCTCTTTACAGAAAGAACACAGTACTTATGCCAAAATACAAGGGAGGCAACCAATGGTCAAAACCAGCCATTACACAGTCAAATACCCTCCAATAAGAAAGGCTTTTGTTACAAATGACCATTGTCTGGGATGTTCTAGCATATGGTCAGTGGTCCTAGCCATCAAGCCTGTGACAGTCACTTGGGCAACTCCTAGCAGGAGGTATGGACAGGATGTGTGGGGCCCATCAGTATCAGGCAACACGTCCTATCTATACTCCATTGCTCAGAGTCAGTCAGTACATCTGTGTTATGTTAAATTTCCCAAACCTACTTTGTCTCAGAGCTTTGAGGAAGACAAACAGTAAAAATGTTTCAGAGTGTATTAAAAAAATTCAGGGTGAATCAGAGTTTGCTCTCACTTGTGATTATGCAGTCAACTATATCAATGCAGAACAAATGTTTCAATTTGGTCAACATCTCGTGTGTCTCACACAAGTAACCTAGCTGTACAGAAAGGAATGAATGCTGGACTGATCAAAACACTTCCCCGACTTAAACGTACCGCTGCACATTTCATTTAGTCTCCAGCTGACATAGGTCTTCTAAAAGATGAACAAAAGTTACTCGGTTTAAAAAGGAGAATTTTATAATTTTTGTTTTAGTTTGGGGAGTTGCATGTGTTATCTAAACATATGAGGGTTACGAAGATAGTAAAACACTGTCCAAGAAAAGCAACTCCCAATATAGATTTTTATTGATTTATTTCATGTTACAGGCTCAATTATCGATTTAAAATGTCAGGTTAACCTGAGATCCCTACTTTAGGCCATGGTATGCACTGTGCATATAATATAAACATTAATCATGAAATCTAACTTATTTCCGAGAAACAAGTTGCATGAGCAGCATCAAATGCTTCATATTACAGAACTTGTTTATCCTGTTAGTGTTTCATTATTGTTGCATAGAGAGCAAAGTTAATACATTTATTTCAGCTGTGACCATGCCATTATTGTAAGATTTTTTTCAAAATGTATGTGTCTGGTAAGATAAAGCTGAAATAAATAAATACTTGAAATACAGCCAGTCAGGCTATACGAAAAACTCTGTCTGTGTAAATAATGTTAATAAATAATATTGAATGTTGTTAGTAGTAAGGCTTTACAAAGTTGGAACACTTGAAAAAGACACGAGAGAGGAATCCCAGTCCTTATTTAACCCAATTCTTTTTCATTCATAAAAAAAAGCCATTGCATGAATTATCTGATAAAAGTCTTCACCTGGTTTCTTGCGTCTAAATCTGTCCTTCTGATTAAAAGCAAAGGATAAAAGGCAGCAGATGCTGTAAAGCCCATGGGGAGTAGTTTTGGGGATTCAGGGTACGGCAGAACAACATTCATAATGAAGCAAGATAATAAAAAACAAGATACAACAACAGCTTTAAAAGTAAACAATGTTAAGACTGTAGAGATGATGTTAGACCAGCAACATACTGCATCCATCCTGAAGGCTTCATGTTGGCTGTTGAATGATTATACTGTACTCATACAACTTAGAAGAATCCCTGACCATCTGCCTGGTTCGAATGGATTTGTCTGATTCAACTTTTTTATTAGTTCCTAGTATTGCCACAATATATAGTTGTGCTCATAAGTTTGCATGCACTGGCAGAAATTGTGACATTTTGGCACTGATTTGATAATATGACTGATCATACAAAAAATATTTTATATAAGCATAGTGAAAATATGAAGCCATTTATTATAACATAGTTTTTTTGCTTCTGTTTAAATCAAATCTTTCACAGAAATCACCCAAATGGCCCTGACTAAAAGTTTACATATCCTTGAATGTTTGGCATTGTTACAGACACACAAGGTGACACAGACAGGTGAAAATGGCAATTAAATATACATTTCCCACAACTGTGGTTTTTCAAATTGTAATTAGTGTATGTGTATAAATAGTCAATAAGTTTGTTAGCTCACGTGTGGATTCACTGAGCATGCTAGATACTGAGCCATGGGGAGCAGAAACTAAATGACAAAAGACTTGCGTAACAAAGTAATGGAACTTAATGAAGATAGAAAAGGATATAAAAATATATTAAAAACCTTGCAAATGCCAGTCAGTACTGTTCAATAACTTATTAAGGAGTGGAAAATTCAGGGATCTCTTAAAACCAGGTAGACCAAGAAAGATTTCAGCCAAACTTGCCAGAAGAATTGTCCCTGTTACAATATGCCCGACAATACCTTGACACAACTCACAGCTTCTGGCACATTCATTTGGAGTGACAAGACCAAAATTGTGCTTTATGGTCACAACCATAAGCGCTATGTTTGGGGAGGGGTCAACATGTCCTATAGTGAACAGAATACCATCACCACTGTGTAGCATGGTGGTGGATCACTGATGTTTTGGGAGTGTGTGAGCTCTAAAGGCACGGGGAATCGTGTGAAAATTGATGGCAAGATGAATGCAGCATGTTATCAGAAGATACATACTGGCAGACAATTTGTATTCTTCTGCATGAAAGCTGCGCATGGGATGCACTTGGCCTTTCCTAAGCACAAGTTGGGCCAAGTTGATCTTCCAATGGTTACAACAGAAAAAGGTGAAGGTTCTGGAGGGGCAATCACAGTTTCCTGACCTTATTGTAATCGAGCCACTCTGGGGAAAGACTTTGCATGACCTGAAGGCATTTTGCCAAGACGAATGGGCAGCTATACCACCTGCAAGAATTTGGGCCTCATAGACAACCATTACAAAAGACTGCACAATATCATTGATGCTGAATGGCGCATAACACAGTATTAAGGACTAAGGGTATATAGACTTTTGAACAGGGGTCAGTTCATGATTTATTTTGTTGCCATGTTTTGTTTTATGATTGTGCCATTCTGTTTTGACCTACAATTTAATTTGAATCCCACAAGAAATAAAAGACATGTGTAGTGCCTACTCACTCATGTTTTCTTTACAGATGGCACATATATTACCAATATATTACCATATATAACCAGTTACCAAGGATATGCAAACATTTCAACACAACTGTATGTGAGAGCATAAAAGCTGCTGTGTATGTCTGCTGTGTCATTTTGTACCATATGAAGGGTGAGTTCTGGAATGAGGAAGACAAGCATTGTCTTGAATGACTTTGACTTTTGGTGAAGTTGGAAGTCACACAGTGTACACAATGAATGTGCAGCTGTCGTCTGAGCTAAGGTGGACAGTTGCTACAATCGCCAAGGTCTGTGGACAAGAAGACATTGTGGGGGAGGGACTTAACCATTCCACAGAGAATGGGTGTTCAGCCTGCAGATGATTTATGACTGGGTCAGAGCTACTACTTGAAGGGCGAGTTAGGATTCAACTCACAGTCCCAGCATATGCCCCTGGCGTTAGCAGTAGACAGGATGGTACCTTGCGCCCTCTTTTAACATGGTACAGCCAACTCCCCAATGACAGATTGGAAGCTAAGTCTTTCTCAAGTACACTCACTACCTGCTATGTAAGAAATAGCATTTCAAAACATTTCACATTATTATTACAATGTAATTGTTCTAATTTATTTACACAATTACCTGTGTTCTTGGATATAATTAACTTTTTAACTTATTATTTTTCCTTTTAATTATTGGTTACTGGAATAATTCACTTTGATGTGAAAATATTATTAAATATAATTTCAGTCATTTTTTAGTTAAACTGATTTGGCTCCCTGCAGTATACAGCGTCACAAACATGAAGATGAATAATGAAATAAAGTGATTTTTAGTGAATTATTTTGACAAATGTTGCATTGGAATACATTGGTCTCCTTAGCCCGGGCCATCCACTATATTGGGACATAGTCCATCACGAGGGTGAAGTGCCATCCCAGGAGGTAGTAACACAGCTCATGGTCGGCCCAGCAGATGGCAAGCATGTCCCTTTACACGGCCGCATAGCGGGTTTCAGCGGGGTTGAGCTTTTTGCTGATGAAGAGGACCGGATGCTCTTCCCCGTCCCAATCGGCCCAGTGCGGGAGAAGCTGACCGCAATACTACTGATAGAAAAACTACTGAAGGGCATTGAGGATATGAGTCCATACTAACTTCCACAGCTGAATGTGTATGCTTTCAAAATGTAGCATTTTTCTTTGTTGGAAAGTTGTGCAGGTTTGTAATTGTATGGTTATTGCTACGGTTGCTATATATTTCCTGCTTGACTGCATCTGATAATAATACTTGAGAATTAAAATGCGGAATGAGTACATGTACCCAGGGGTTCAATTGGGATTTGGGAAATGGGGGAGCCCTACGTTCTACTTTCCAGTTGTATCTAAAATGTTAAACTGCTGGCCAGTGGAAGTACAGGAGCCCAGCTCCTCCTATGTCTCATTGCAACCAATTCAACCCCTGCATGTACCCATATCAAAATATGAAGCAGAAGTGGGGGAAAACGTGGCATTTTGAAGAGACATTCAAAGTAGGATAAGCAATTATTGAGTCTAATAATCACAAAATGTCAATGAAATCAAAATGTCTTAACTCTGCCTTCACTGAACACACCGAAGTTGTTGACAGCTTCCTGTTTGGAGAGGTTGTGGAGAAGGTGCGGGTCCCTTAGTAAGTCTGTGTACAATTAAATAGACAAAAAGGAGGCAGTGGCCCGACAAGCCACAACTGATATTTCCTAGTTAGTTATGACGTTGTGTTTACTAGTAATGCTTATCTTCACTACGAGTGAGGTAGCTCACACTAATATGAGGGCGAGCGTGGGAATGTTCTAGAACAGGAAGCACATGCACCGGGGGAATGGAGGCAGTTTCTGGAAAATTCCCGAGGCAGCCACCCCACCCGCTCATACTTGTCGCTTATAAAGACTATAAAGGATTTTGCCGGAGTGGCCTTAGGTCAGGTGGAACAAGTAAATTCTAATGGCCTATCCTTTTTTGGTGTCTGTCATGCACTATGAATCCTTAGTAGGTTGGACCATTCCAAGCACCCCAATGAAGGATCCCAGTGTTAAATTAAATGCCCTCTGGCTTTGTACCAGCCGACTGCATCTGTGACATTGCTTTGCCACTGCTACACAGGTGGAAGATATGGGCAGAGGGAAGATGAGCGACATAAGTGAGTGTGTGTAGTTAAGTGGTTACATATTATTTTTTGTCTCGTGCACAAGAAGTGTACATGCTGTTTAGCTAACAGAGTCAGGCCTCATGTACCATGGACGCCGCTAATCGCCAGCTGGCCCAGACAACCACCCGGCAGCAAGTCAGCCTTGGCCTCTATGGAACTGAGCAAGTGACTGGTTGCCCTGCTTGAGCGGAAGCTGCCCGGTAACCCCCTTCCGATGTCCGAGACAGATGGATCAAAACACAACCAAGACATTTTGGGCAAAATAATGCGTTATGAAAAAGCGTTATGAAATGAATTATATTATAGTTAGATGCAATTGTACAGTCATACTGTATTGTTGGGATCCCCGAGGAAACATGGTCAGTTATAAAGCAACATTGTTGTGCTCTTGAGTGAAAATGGTTATTATACAGATACAGTATACAGATTTGATACAGTTGGGAGGTCGTTATTCCTTTCAGCCAGTCATTGTATGATGAGATACAGTAGTCATATATGTCAATCACCTGTATGAAGTACTTTTACACATACTGAAGAGTTTTACTATCAATACACAAAGTATGCCAATATATGCAATCATTTGGTGAACATAAGAGATATAAAAGGTGAATGAATGATATACATGGATTCACAGTTAATGTACACATTTACAGTATCAGTGATATATACACAGGGAGATTAACAGAGTTTGAGGGCAGTAAAGTGCAGCTATTTAGTTAACAGTTTGAAGGTGAGTCTATGTGGTAAGCATAGCATTATTAGTGTTTATGGGACAGCCAGGTCCTGAGAGACACAGCACAGAAAAATAAACTGTTCCTGTGAAGGAATGTTTTGCTCATGATTGACCTGAGGTGCCCTCCACCTGCTGAATGGCAATTTTTTGGAAGGGGTGACCAGTGACTATCATTCCTGTACACATATCTCACATAAGAGTGTGTGTGAGAGAGATCAGTTAATGTTCAATCCAATGTTTATGAAGTGTGCCAGAACTGACCTAAGTTTTATTAGTTCCCTGAAGTGAAGAATCACATTTTTAAAGTCTTCTCCCTCTGCGACTCACAGCTGTGCAAGAAGTGACACATTCTGTTACACATGCGATGTTTGTTTTTCTATAGGTTTAATTATCTAGTTTGGAAATGTTTCTCTTCCCTTGAACCTCCTCCCTGCCCCCGACTCTACCTCCCACCATTCTCTGCCAGGATACATCTTCTACAATAGATACATCTTCTATCTTAAATTATTCATATTGCTTTGTGTACAGTCTTGTCATGCATTTAAATATCTTCGGCCAGTATGTCCTGAAAAATGTGTATTGTCTCCCAAGGGACTTACCTGTTTAAATAATGGTTAACTAAGTACATAATGAATGTGAATAGAAAGTTTCTTTATTAGGTGATCAAACACGCAGACCCAGCAGATGAAAGACTGGACACTGGCCAACCATCTACCAATTCAATATGCCCTACATACTTCAGCACTCTTTTTTTAGTAATGGTACCTTCTGACAAGAGGACAATGAAACCCTCTGTAATTTTCATCATCCTTAGGGATCTCCTTTCTGATCCTCTGACAGACATGTCGACCAAGGTATTCCCATGCACCACCGCACAAAGTACCCACATGCCAGGTGTCTAAGTGCTATAAGAAGATTAGTATTTTGCATCTCTTGTAGTCTTTAGTTATTAGAATATCATAGACCCAGTGGTTTTCATATCTCCTCTGGGAATTCATGGCTGTTCTTTGTATTTGATCTATTCAAGAGCTAGCTTGATTCATCTTGTCAAGTAATCATCAAGCCCTTGAATAGATGAATCAGGTGAGTTCACCACCACAAACAATTTCCCTGAGGAGAGATTAGAGGATCAGTAGACTAGGCCATGGTACTGTAAAATAGCAAATAAATGACCTCAGTCATCTACATCTTTATAACTGGTGCAATATGTCTAACTACTTTCTAATTAATATAGTTCAGAGAAGTTGTATTTTTCATGAATCAACCTGCTAATATATATGCAAATTGCACCTATAGAAACAAACAATTATGACACCTGGCAATAGAGCATGCTGTTAAAATGTATGGTATTTAGAACGGTTCTCGCCTTCCAAAGAATTGTATTTGCCTGTCAAATAATCATCAAATAACAATGAAAAAAGATTCAGATTAACTTATTATTATATTATAATTATACTATAATTATTTTGGAAAGATGAGTATAAAAATCATTAATGAATCTTATTCGGCAGAGTAAACATTTTATTTACAAGAAAGCGAAAAACTTTCTGTATTCCTACAACTAAATAGAAAACACACAGTATTTCCACAGTAAAAAAAAATAAAAAATAAGCATACAGAAAACTGACATGACAATGTTGAACAAACTATTCAAGAGCAAATAAACATTAAGTAACTTCCTGTGTCAGTCAGTGTCACGTCCTGGCTATGCCTCTAGCCATCTCTGCACTGAGCTGGGGACATAGTCAGGACAGGACAAAAAGAGGTGCCTCTAGGCATCTCTATTCAAGTTTGGTCACCCCAATTGGAGGCATGTGCAGATCGTTGCCTCCAATTGGGGAACCCATTTATGTGTATTTTTGACCACACTCTGTGTGGATCATTATGGTTTCTAGTTGCTGTTTAGCCTATACCCAGTCATGGTAAGCTGCTTTTCGTTTTGGTTTTCTTTATTTTAAATAAAACTATGGAATATTACCACCACCATGTCTCTGTGCCTGTGGCCTACTCCCAGCTGTGTGACAGTCAGTCCTCTAAAAGTTTGCAGATTTCATGGAATAGTTAATTAGGTTGATCAGGTGTAAACAATTCTTTTTATCCAGGTGATGACAATTTTTGAGCATTAGGGCATAGAAATTTTTTTTGGGCTCTGTTACAAATGTTTGAATAAAAAAATCGAATAGTTACTATTTGTTTCAAGTAAAGATGCTCAGCATGTTAGGGTACTTGTTTCTGGTTATTGATGTGTATTCCATCCCATCATTTGTGCAGACATAAGAGAGCAGTTGATGTTTAATCTTAGTACAAAGCATTGTTTTTACCTTTGAGTCGGCCATTGTCTGTCAACATGAGGACCAAAGATATGTCAGTGAAAGTGAAGATGATCGTTATGAGGCTGAAAATATCTAAAAATAGCCAAATCATTAGGCACATCACAAACAATGCATGGAACATCATTAAAATACAAAAACGTACCGGTGAGCTCTTCAATAACAAACTTCCTTGTAAGTCAAAGAAGACCTACAGTTGATGACCAGAAAAATGCCCACTTTAATAAAAAAATAAAACAAGCAGAACTGAAGGGTGCATTCTACTATTTAGCTTAAAAAATAGGACAACAACGTTACAGCACCTAAAAGAACATGCAGAGTTCTGCGAAAGGGTAATGAGGATCGGTGAGACAAGAGGGAAGTATAGAGAATAAAGCCTTCCTAGCATGCCATCTAATCTGTGAAATTTGGTAAGACAGGAGTGTTATGGCTTGGGCATATATGGCTGCCACTGTAACTGGCTCACTTCACTTCATTGATGATATAACTATTTTTTTGAAACCCCACTATGAATTCAGAATGTTTATAGAAATATTTTGTTTGCTAAAAAAACAAGCAAATTATATTTAATAACAAATAAAACATGGACATTGAGGGAACTTGCTAGAGTTCCCTCAAGATCTGACCTGAAGATAAACATAGGTGATATTTTCTTTCTCCCTAAAATATATATAAGCCCTGTTTGTAGTACTGGATTATTATACAATGTTAACTATGTGTCCTGAAAATATGGTGCTTCTCTACTCTTTGGATCAATCTATAGATGAAAACAAAATGTGATCTTAATTTACAGTTATCTTTGAATAAACTCTCCTTATTCATCAATGGCCAGCCCACATGTGTGGGAATGGTTTTGAATACCAATGACCAAATTGAATTAAGATCTAGTTTAGCGTCTGATAATGCAGATATTTAAGCAATATGGGTAAAGTGTTCGAAGAACCTTCACGTGTATACTATGTATGTGTACACACAGTGTGTCCCGTCTAGTTTGTGTAAAACATTACCTAAAACACTGTTAGATTTTGTCCAATTTAGGATCCATGAACAAAATGAATGCATCCGGTAGTCAGGGTAGAACCATCTCTATTCAGAAGTCCAAGCTGTCGATCTTCCATAGTTGTTACATGTTCTCAAATAATTATAAAGTTTACAGTCTTATGCCTGGACATATAGGAGGCGGTCAAAGGTCATAGCCAACCATTACACAGTTCATTATCCTCCAATAAGAAATGTTTCTCCTACAGAATTCCCTTGTATGGTATGTTCCAACCTATGGTCCATGCGCCTATTCATAGTCTATGACAGTCACATGGAAAAGTCCTATTAGGAGATATGTATAGGATGTATGGACAGGATGTGTGGCCCATCAGTAACAAGCATCATGTCCTATTTATTGTCTATTTAACTGCACAAAAAAACATCTTCATGCCCATATACCATCTGTACAACTGTGCATTCACAATTTTTTTCTTCTTGTACCAAAGTTTAGTCTGCTGAATTCATCACAGTTGCTTTAGTTTGAATTTTATTTCCTGACAATCAAGTTTGGTGGGTACGGCTGGTATGCCGAAGCGATTGAACAGTGTATTGATGACAGACTGGCCAAACACCTGTTAGTGATGTGGGTGGTGTCAACTAATCAGGGATCAATGTCTGTTTGCCAGACCATGTTCATAAAACTTAAGTATATGGATAAATGTTTCCAAAACGGATATTGGTAGAGGAATTCTACTGGAATTCTACTGTTTAAAACATCATATGGTCTAAAAACACACTCTTGGTCTTCTCTAATATAAGGGGTCTCTGGATATACTGAATAGTGCCCTTGGGGAGGTGGAGAGTTCTTTCTTGTTCTGGGTTTATGCTCCAAAAGTTAGGATTTGATAGTAATTTCAACCTTTCAAAATGAGATTTAAATATAGCAGCTTTTGTCAAAGGGTGTGCATTTATAGACCCTTTTCTGTGTTTACAAATGTTGCTTCGAAAGGAATATGTGCATGCATCATGCAGGCAGAAACACTTCCAAGCAAACACGGTAACCAATATTTATTAATATAACCAGAATCGTTGAATCAATTGGATATCGAAAGTTTGAGTTTTTCACCATCTTTTTAGTTTGTTACCCTTTTCTATCAGTGCAAGATCACTGTTACTCCAGTAAACATTAAATCATCTGGCAGGCCCATATGCACTGACACCCTGCTAACAGTCAAGACAGCAATTTTCTAATCTATATAGCCTTTAAAACTAAGCACTTCATGGTCATAACCATGCACTTAGCCATTTTGACCTATAACACAAACATTAAATATTTACATTCATATTTATATAACTAATGTTCTTTTACCATTATTTTACCAGGCTAGTCAATGAAGAAAAATATTCTCATTTACAAACACTGTTGGGTGGGAGGGAAAACAGGCATCCTGGAGGGAATGGGTATTGGGATTAAATAAAAACAAACAGAAGACACATGGCAACAAAACAGTATTAAAGAAGAGACATTAAAACTGAGCATATAGAGACACCACTAAACTATAAAAGAAAACCCAGACAACAGAGTACAACAATAAAGCACAACAATAGAGCACGACAACAGCAGGCATTACAAAAAACAATTACAGCAGGACACACATTCAGACAATAGGCATATTCTGCACTAACAACATCATAACCAGTATGATAAACTTTATTGTGATTTCTATTGTGTTATTTAATAGCACTGATGTAGCCTACAACTACATAGTTTGATTCCGTCTTTCTCCACGCATTCAACCCGGAGGGCATCTTAATGCACCGTTGACCTCAGAAAGTAGAAGATGGTGAGAAACTGGTCTACACACGATTGTAAATAATCTTGATGGAGAAGAATGCCTGTCGCATATTTTGCATCTTTCCAAATTCTGAAGTAGGCTATGTCACAGATGAGCAGGCCAAATCAGCTCACTGGCCAATTTTTAAACATGGTTTAGCATATTCGCTAACTTTATTATGTAAAAAAGCAACAGCAATAATGGCTATGCTGTCCTTCATAATGCATTGTTTATACCTAAAGATACCTACACATGAGCTCTTGCATAGCAGGATATGAATGCCCTATGGATATATTTCATTCAACTTTATTAATGCCAATGGACCTATTATATAACAAGTTAATGTGTTAACACATCAGACAAATGTCTTACGAATGTGTCATGGAGATGCAGCCGAACAAAACAGCTTATCCCACTGTTCACAAAACCATAGTGTTCCATGTCACTGCTGAGTGATTTAGTGGATTTGTTAGCATGCATCAAAGCCATAAATGTGTAACCTGAAAGGAAAGTTCAGAAATATAATAGTAAATAGTCTGTTTGGTGATAAATAAAACCTGCCCATTCATAACCACTATGAAAAATTCAGAAAGGGAGAGAAGAAAATTGTTTTCCCCTTTTCCAATGAACCTCCAGGAAAAATAAATAGTCTGGCCCTGACATTGTCCCCATGGGGGACAGCAGTTGTCCTGAATCTCTGCAGTGTCCTCACTGTGGGGCTTCAATGTTCCAAACAGGACAGGGCCACTTGGGCACATATCCATCCCTCAAGCATTAATAGAATAGTAAGTGAGACGTCACAATTTTGTATAATTGAATATTGGTTTAAAACCACATTGACAAGTCTAGCTCATGATGGGCAAAGGTTAGGTTAGAGGGTGAGGCAATAAGGAGTATCTGGAGTATGTCACCAAACTGAACAGTGTACATTGTAATTTGCCAACTCTTGAGCAATGCCTTCAACCTCTGAATAATTTTCTTTATCAGCAACACACAGATAGACACGATAAAAGTCAAATGTCAAACCATGAATGCCTCATAATGTACATGTGTCTATTCAGTAAAGATACTCTATGACCTTCTGCTGGGATTATTACTGATGTCCCAGATCGGAGCCCTGCCAGGAGGATGGGAAAGGAAGCCGAATAGTGTAGTAACAGGATTACTAGAGCAATGAAGACACCGCAGCTTTGTTGACTGACAGCTATTCTGGATCGCTGTTACCAAAACTGATTGATTTATGTTGGATGTGACCCACCAGAGACACCTGAATGTCACCTTTCCACATCAGTGGAAGGCACTACGCTGGAGAGAGAAAGATGATTGAATAGTGAAGGTCGGGAACCATGCAGAAACACATAGAGAGGAAATAGGAAATGAGGAACGAGGAAAAACTTGGGTGAAAGAATGGAACAGAGTGCTAGAGTGAGGAGTGACAAGGGTTCCTCCTCTATGACCTTCTCCTCCAATGTGTTTTGAGAAGGAAGCAAGGGGCGAAGACGCCAAAAGTTTGAAGTGTATAAAAGAGGATTAAGAAGGCCAGGTGAGATAAGGAGTGTGCACAATACAGACAAATCCCAGTGGACCTGCGTAAGGCAGAAAGTGACTGACCTTCATTGGTTTCCTCAGTTAGACCAACATACCATTGGAGTCTGATTCTGTCAGGTGACTGGACAAACTGTATAAACACCACAATCCTCTTTTTTTTGACACAATTTACCAGCTAATTATAAAACAAAGCAAAACAATTGTACATGGAAACAACTACAACCTAATTATTTCCAAAAATGTCAATTCAAATATTTATTTACATGATTATTGCTGGAGCACTGAGTTGGAAAGTGCACAGAACAGTCTTTGCTAATGCCTCCATACAAAACATATTGTTAGTTAACTACCTCCCATATTTAGAAGCACACTGCCACTTCCAAACATTTTTCAGGATATTTTAGCTTTAATGGGGATGTTGTGACATTTTCACACACTTTTTGCCATCCGGCTTACTGAATCAACCCTTACAGCTTGCTAGCATTAACCGTACGTTATGACAGGTGACTGGCTACACTAACAATAGCCTGACTGGACCGACAGCCCAGCGTTAAAGACTGCTGCATGATAAATTACCCTCATCAGCCTGTTTCTCCACCAGAGCCTTTAGGTCACAAGATAGTGCAACGTGACATTTTTCCTGTACTGTATATGCAAATATCTGCCAATCAATTAACGAGTTGTTCTTCTGCCTTCCCACAGCTGTACACTGGAATTGCAAAAATTGATTGGGGAGCAAAAATCAACATAACAGCCTGCCAAGTGTCCAGGGTCATTGGGACAGAGTGGAAACAAAACACGTTTTCACACTGCGATGGACTCTCTTCTGAGCCTGCTTTGCCATTTCACTCTATTATCCAGTGAATATCAAGAGACTGCAAATGATTCCATTTAGTACAACTGAATGAGAAATGGCATCAAAGCAAGTCCTGAAAGAATTTTGTAATCTGAAGAGATCAATACTTTATGTCAATTTCTATCAAACTGAAAGTACATCGTTTGCTGGAAGGGAAAATAAAGCAGACACAATCAGTTATGGTGTGGCATTGTATTTAGAAGGTGGGGGAAGCACATTTTATTCTACACCAGGAGTGGTATGAGGGAACCTTTATTTTATTTCAGAAAGAACATAATGTTCACTAGATTTGATTATTTGATACCTTTTTAAATGTTTAACTTCATCCTAATACTTTGCATTCCTGAAATAGTAAGGATTGCAAAGGTGAAAAGAAAAAAAGTAGGCGTGTTGCCATTTAATGCAACGAATATGGCTGGAAGAAAGACAAAGTAGATTAATATTAACATGGGGAGAAAGACAGCCATGAGATACAAAGTGATGAACTTTTTCTGCTCATGAATTCATAGATGTGGGTATATATCACATTGATGTCTTTGGTAGGACATCGGTGCATATTGCATTGAGGAAGCATACGTTAAGCCCCTGACAGAAGACGGGTCAAGCGTTTGAATTATTCACACAACCATGCTCACACACCACCAGCAAGAGAGCATCAACACACACTCATATCATTACATCTAATTAAGGCAGAAGGAAAATGTAATTGTCTGTCTTACCCCAAAATTAAAACTGGTTGCCAATGTTTGATGTTTGGGTGGGTGATTTGGTTGGTTTTGTCTGTAATGTTTGTGTTGTGATAAGAAGATGAGAAGATAATGTTACTTACCAGTAGAGTATGTAAAGTGGAAGGCTTAGCAGCATGAATCTTTCATTTGCATGCATGCATCCAACGATAACCTGAACTCACTAAAAGTGAGCAAAGCCAAGGTGTTTTCTTTCTTTACTTCACCATTTTGTAAAATATGTCTGGTAACTTGCTGAACAACACCATAATTCTGCAATGTATTTCGCTCCTGAGTGGACATTTTGTAGTTGATACAAACTGTTATCAGTACAGTAACATGGCTTTCCTGTGGGGTGAATACAACTGCAGACACATTAAACCCACAATGTAGATGTGGTAGATTTGCTGTCAAAGCCATATCTCTTTATAGAGAGATAAGGGGGCTATTACCAACCTCTGTCAGGATCTTTATAGCAGTGCCAACAAAGAGTGGAATCATTTTAAGCTATCAACATAGAATCGCTAAAGCCCTACACATGAGAAGGCTGCACACATATTAGAAACTTTGTACAGCAAAGATGAGACTAGTTCATAGGCTGATAGTATTTCTGCAATAAATCATATTATTATGAGTAGTGATAAACACATTTTGGGCCAATGAGATAGCTTGAGCATCAATAGCTGAGGGCTTGTATCAGTATTTTGCTGACATTGGTTTTTGCCATGTGTGAGACAACATTCATCCTGAATGCTTAGGATGTACAGAACAGTATCATTCTAATAATCTTATTAATCCCCCTCTTCTCCCATTTGTAAAAAAAACAATAATTTTAAGATACTAGATGGAATCAATCATTTAAGTCACTATGGATAAGAGTTTCAGCTAAATTCCCAAAATCTAAAATGTTTAAATGAATACAGTACATATCTTGACATACAATAATCACTAATGGAAAGGAAATCCATTTTAATGTATAGCAATTTACCTGGTCTCGTGTCAAAAGACTGCACAGTTTAGTGTGAATAGACCACAGTCATAATGTTGATGCAATTGATCTCCACCAGTGTAAACAATGTGGATATCTGAAACAACAGTGACAGTGGTGTCAGTAAAAACATACAGGTTATTTCCAAGAAGGGAAGCCAGCTGATTGAAGACTGGTGTGCTCTGGTCTATTGATTGATGGTCATAAACTCTAAGGACACCTTTGAAAGAGTTAAAGGATAATTAACAAAACTAGAGATGTACTGTCATGCTTTTACTTTAGTCAATTAAGGGTGTGCTCTGGGTCATCTAAACCTTTGGTCCAACTTGCCTACCCTCTCCTCCTCAAACGACCACATTGCAGTGGGTTTGGAGCATCATGTAGCCAAAATATATTATAATATCAGGGGTCTCTGGAAATGCATACAGCACCCTCCAAAAGTATTGGGACAATCCAGATGACATATAAGCCACCGGGAAGACTCAAATGCTTTGAAGAACAAATAAACAAATAAACCCTTAATAATGCCAAAGCCCCAGGTGCTACAAGACCAGCCATGAAACCCTCTAGCCCACTGCCAAATTGCTTTTGCATACCTGGCATAAATAAGGTGAAATAAGTAAATGTACACAGAATTTAAGTGTCGCTTTTTCTTAAGTTCTTAGATTAATTACATTATATATTTATTTACATGAAAAACTTTGATATTACTGATCATAACCTGTTGTGGAATATAGTTAAATGTAATGGCATCAAGCACTCTGCCATATCTTGAATATATCTACAGTAAAATAACACTTTTTTTTACAAATTACCTTCCACCTAAAATAAAATGAGTGTGCGTATGTACACTAAAGACAAAACATAACATTTATCAGTTTAAACTGCATGTTGCAGAGGCAATAATCCATGGAGGTATAGATGCCAAATCAAATGTATTTGGATAGGCAACAAAATACAGAATTCTAAATTCATGACTAATCAATAACAACTTTGCAAAAATAATTTCTTTCTACATGACATGGCCTCTGAATACTGACAGGAATTCACCTTCATGTTGAGGACGCCTGGTCCAATTTTAACATCACTTCCCTCACTGTACTAAATAAGCATGCATCGCTTAGGAAAAAATAATAAAACAATTTCTACAGCCTTTGGTTCACTAATTTGCTGATTCAGCAAATACACAGACTCTGGCAAGTAGCAACAGCCTCCAAAAAGCCCTCTGACTGGCAACTCTAGGCAAACTAGGAACTAGTGTACTCAGTCAATTCAGAAAGCTAAGGCAGGTTTATACAAACAAAATGTTCTGCCTGTGGCTCTAACCCAAAAGAGTTCTCAAACACTGTTAAGTCTATGAAAAATAAGCACTAAAGAAACTTTAAAACACACAGCACTGAAAGTTGCAAACACTGTTATGCTGACTAAACCAGAATTTTCTGAAGGCTTTATTAACCACTTTATTATGAGTGGCCATGCATTCAAATCTGTGATGCCCAACCTTGCCATTCCTAGTTCATGAAGTTTTTGCCCAGAACTCCCTGATGTCTTTTTTTTCCTGTTCAGATGAGGGAGGTTCTGTAGGAACCCCTAAATTAGACCTGTAAAAATTAGCTAGGCTTGATGAGCTGGGCCCTATTTTAAAGCTTTCCTCACCTTTTATTTTAGCCCCCACTGTATGCTCTCTGCTGTGTACTTCAGCAACACTGAAGGTCATAATAAATTACATTTTAACTGCTGTAGAAGTTTTTATTTATTGAATGTTTGTTGATACTCTAGTATTACATCTACAAATGGAAATTGGGACACTCAAAATAAAGTGTAACCTTGGTTTCCTGTTTTGCATCACAGATTCCTAAACCTTTTGTTGAAATAACCATCCTACCAGCCTAGACTTTGGCAATGTAATTTACAAGGTCGCCACTAACAGTCACATAAATAAATTTGATGTAGTTAATCACAATGCCATCTGCTTTGCCACCAATGATTCCCGTACAATACTACCCACTGTGATCTTTATGCTCTAGTAGACTGTACTTTGCTGCATTTACAACAACAGACAGACCAGTTCCAACTTATCTATAAATCCTTCCTAAGCAAAAGCCCTTATCCATATCACCTCAACTCTGATTAGAAAAAAATGCACCTTATCTATCTGTATATGTGTATCACCATCTGTGGTGCCATTGTAAAAGAGAAGATTTGGCTTATCTGGTTAAATACAGATTAAATTAAATGATCATTAAAATATTAAACGCAACCCCGGAGAAACCAGGAAGTAATGTAAGTGTGAGGGCCACCAACCAAAATAGTACAAAATTAAGACTCAAACAAACAGAATTCACAGTTTGTTAAAAGTCAACCTGGATACCAACAAGACATTTGAATTTATCAATGATTACCACCACCAATTTGCAATGGATCTTTTTAGTAATACTGACACCAAACCTTGTGATATAACTACATGCAAGTTCTCAAATTATGACACCAACGCCGTATGGAAGGGATTTAAGCCAACTATCTGGATGTTACATTTAGAGTTGAGGCAATAAATTCACTAGATGTTAAACTGTCACTTGAATACATCAGCGTGATATGCTCTACCTGTCTTCTAGAACTTTCTTTTCTTGCAATGCGTTATGATATATATATATATATATATATATATATATATATATAGAGAGAGAGAGAGAGAGAGAGAGAAAGAGAGAGAGAGAGAGAGAGAGTTTATCAAATAAAAAATATAATACATACAAAATGATCTTATTGTCCTGGTTCAAGTATCAATACACATCAAATGAATAATGAACATGTAAATAATATCAATAATTTAATCTAGACTTGAAAACACACACCTGCTAAAAAAAGGAAGAAAGGCTCATTTACAGATACTGAAGATCTAACCTAAATATGCAAGCTGTCCTTAAGGACACCAAAGGAAAATAATGTTTTATATGAAACTGTTTGATAAACAGTTTCAAACTGGACAATCTCTATGGACCAAATAAAGGTGATCCACAATTGTTTTTTAAACATCTATATTAACATACTAAATTTAAAGGCTATATTAGGAAATTACAACAGTGTTCAGTATATTTAGTAAACGACATGATGCAACAAATTGTGATCCAATTTCACTTAAAGAAATCTCTAATATTATAGACACAGAAGATTAAGTTGATGTAAAAACATTTCTTACTGTTCATGTTTCTTTTTTGTATTTATTTAGTGCACTTTGAAATTATTCTAAATAATGCTCTACAAAGGTAATAACTTATTATTATTTTAATTATATATGTAGTGTCACGTCCTGGCATGGCATGCTTGCCGTGCCAGTGAGATCAAACGCCCTCCTGTTTCTCGTTGTTAGTCTCACCTATTTTCCCGATCACTGTCCCTATTTAAGTCCTACCTTTCCTATCGTGTTTTGTTGGTCTTTGTTTGGTTACTGCTAATGTAATGTTCAGTTCTGTCTCATGATTTAATTTAGATTTCTTTATGTCTTAGTTATTTTTATTGCATGTCCTCCATTCTCCCAGCATGTGTCCTGCCTACTCTGCAACATTACATGGAGACAGACCTTGCAAGGTAAATGTGGAGGAGTCAAGTAAACCTCCTTGTCCCATTCTAGCTTGTCCTAAAACTCTGAAAAGTATTGATAAAAAGAATGCACTCTGATCATCATTTGATTGGCATCCACATTAGTCCCACTGAATTTCAAAAGGGACAGGTATACTGGAAATGTAATAAATGCTTGCTACATGACAACAAGTTTATAACCAAGACATGGTAATTTATAACCAACATCTTTCTTGATAACATGTGTACAACCAATAGTCATTTGGTATGGGACACATTCAAATGTATGTTTAGAGGGTACACAATACAATACACAGCTGTAAAGAAATCAAAATATGTGGCGACATATTACAAATAATAATAGCGTTCACATTTTAAAGAGAAGCCGGACACAATCGCAGAGTAACAGTAATATAAAGGACCCAAAATTGAACCCTGTGGAACTCCATTGTGGACTACAAGACATTTAGATTGTATTTCGTCAGCTATAATCACCTGTGCTCTGTCACAGGATTTCAATTTTGAAACTAGATGCATGTGTCCTTGGCCAGGCCTGAAAACACAGCTTATTCAATAAGATTGAGTGATATACTTATCAACAAACAGAGCAGAAATTTGTCATCTAAGGCTTTGACAATTTTATTTTGGATCTAGGATATCAGCCACTGTGGATTTCTGGTGTCTAAAACTAGCAGCAAATCAAAAAGTCATTTTTTTAAACAATCCATTATTCAGCTCTGTCTCAGTCAGTAATAAGCGTTATTAGCATCGTACAAGTTAGTGTACTTTGAATACAGAATGGGTTTGATTACAGTCTCAAAATGGCCAGAAACAAATATATTTTTTCTGGAACTCATTGTCTATTCTTGTTCCAAGATATGAAGCCTATTCCATGTGAGAAATTGCCAAGAAACTGAATAGCTCGTACAACGCTGTGCACTACTGTGACGAATACGCCATCTACTGACCATCCTCCCCCTGCAGGAGGCGGGCTTCGGCGTTCGACGTCACCAACCTTCTGACACCATCGCCCCATCTCATCAACTCATTGCACCTGTTGTCTCGTTTAGCGCACCTGATCATCATTTAGTCATTCCCCTCAGTATATATGTTCCCTCTGCTCCCTTTGTCTTTGTGTG
>JACXGJ010001366.1:35983-86048 GCA_016801105.1 Esox niger | reverse complement strand
TACTTATGTTGAATGTTTGTGCACGTAGTTGTGGTTTATTTTGGTTTGTCAGCCGTAGGCTACAACACCCAGTTATAGTGTCTGTTTTCAGTTTGTATGTTTGTTTCTTTTGTTCCTGTATTAAAACATATGGATTATCTCAGAAACAGCCGTTCTGCCTCTGCTCTTCTGTCCACATACACCCAGCACTGTGACAGCCCAGTCCTTTCAACTGAGGCATGATGTCACTTTTTAGACACAATAGGTGATACAACATTTAAAATCCCTTATTCATATGCATTCAATCAAATCTCAGAAATATATTTATTTCCCTTTCTGCTATACTTCACTTAATTTTGAATATTTTGCACCTGGACTTTTATTCTGTTTGTCATCAGGGACAAGGTCATTGGTCTTTTCTTTTGTTGCGTTGCAAGTGAACATGGTTTTCTGCCTCGTTTGTCCCCACAGTCTATCAAAACAAGTTGCCAGTGAATGAAGTCGATCAGCATGAAATGACTTCCAGTTACCATATACAGAATCAGTAGCAGCACAAAATATGACATTCAGGGGTTTTGGCAGTAAGCATTGCCCATCAAACATGGGGGTCTGCATTAAGGCAATCAAAAATGGCAGATCTTATAATTTCTTTGGTTAAATGTTCCTAAGCAACCTCTGATTAATACCATCTTTATTTGAGCTTGGAGTGGCGTAAACTTTGGCCTGGATGATGGCCAAAAAAAGGTTTGAGATGAGTCTGTCAGTCAGAGGGCAACATTAAACTCCAAGTACCCCCAGAGGAGAGTGCTTTTTAGGTGCCCAAGCATTATTAAAATTATTTGCTTTACATTTTGTTCTCTTTCACACATGAAATGAGCAATAATCTGATTCCATCTCTGGCTACTGTACTTTTTTCTTCTCCCTGTAATTTGTGTGTGACAGAGCACTGCTTGTTCGGGCTCATCCAGCCAGCACTCAGAAAGCTACAGTGGAGCAGGCAACACATAGTCAGGGAAAATAACTTTGAAGCCCAGAATGTTTCCCACCAATGTGTCACTTCTCTTGATTTATGACTCTAAAGATAAAAGGTTGGGTAGAAATGGCTGACAGGTAGATGCCCCTTTCATTGTGTGATCAAAGTCCAGTCCAGTGTGCAGTCCATTCCCAGTACGTCTTCCAATGTGTCTCTATTTCTTGAGGGGAGAACAAAGAATGAGTCCCTTTCTGCTTCATTATAAGATTTCTCTTTGTTGGAAAAGGTATAATTTTGCGCTCTTTTGATTTAGCATGGGACTCCTTATGCAGAGAGCTGCTATGTACTGTAGCAACATTAAAATAAACTGAAGGGAATGTTTGCCAGAGGTGTGCTCAAGATACATCGATATCATGCATCAAATTATGGTGAGGTTTCAATCAGTCATCCCTACACTCAACCTACTACACTTACCTAGTGCCATTAGCCCTCAGCCAAACAAGGCATTCAACAGGTTTAAAGGTGTTGTATGGCGTCAATGATCTACAGCGATTCCCCACTCCTAATAAATAATTTGCATTCCAGGGACTTCAGCGTAGCAGGAAATGTACTTCCCCATAATTCTTCCTTTGTTAAAAGATTTGAAAATCACTATTATTCACCAAATAGTCTAATTAAATCGCCTTATCATGTTACTGTGACAGAGATTGCAAGGACATCACAAACGCTAGAGACGAAGCATCTCACATCCAACATTATAGAACCCAATGTAATGTGTGAGGCGTTATTTTAAATGGCTGAATAACGCTGTTTTCGCTTAGATTCCAATTTGTTATTACCGCCACAAATAACTTTGAAAATAGTGGTTTGTATTTGCAGCAGAAGACGAAGTGCTGGCTGTTGCTGTGGCAACAACAAATGCAGGCTACTTAGCGCATAATAACAGTCTCTTGGCCTTTGTGGTGAGGTCACTGTGTAAAGAAATTAGGACTACAGAAACTTGCTAGGGGAGGAATGACAATATGGTAACCTTTGCCACATTTTATTAAAACGTCAATTAACATGTATTTTGGCATCATCAACTGCCAGGAGCTTCTCTGTGCCGATGGAGACAGCTGCTCAAAACTACCTGCTCAAATTGCATCCTGACACATGTAACTTTACCATCAAAATATGAATCCCCAATGAGTCAATCCCCAACACTTTCATATCAGCATTCTATATTTACTCCCACAAAAAACACTGTCCTCAATTCTCAGGTGAAATATCTAAGTTCTTGTCCTCAAATTATGCTTTGTTGGAGGTTGCGCAATGGACTGAAAGTTAAAGGACTCCTGACAAGCGTCAGACTGTGTATTACTAAATCTCATATTAAAGGGATGAGCCAAATGTAATTTACAAGTGTGCAGGCTCACACAGACATACTTAAACAAGCCCTTTGATGAACTGTTTCCCACTGCAATTTGACAGGTTCTCTCTCAGACAAGACCTGACGGATTGTGACATAAGGCCTTGGCCACATCATTAGAGTGACCTAGTCCCTGTTTGATCCATCACATCCATGCTACTCAGGGATGGTCATGTTTTACGACAAGAGCGAAGAGTCATTGTCAATATTTTCATTAGTCACGGCCAAGTGGAAAGACTTGTCATAACGACTAAGAAGTGTCCATTGGAGATCCACAGATCCACAGACAGGTAGCATGGCAATTATAGCAACTGACGGAAAGATTGCCAGATTGAATTATTGAACCGGAAGGTGAAATATCCATTGTTCTTTCCTTTCTCAAGACAACCTTAATTGCTTCCAGGTTGATACTTGTCATCATTATGTGCACTCATTCAACTTGCCTGGTAAAATATACATCATAATTTCAACCAGGAATATGGTAGCCTCCATCCTTTGCAGATAGCTTGGTATGAGCTGCAATGTATTATGCAATTCAAACTTATATTATATTACGTTTAAGAATTCTAATTTACATCTGGCGTGTGGCTGATTTGCGCTTTGATGTAGGCTTAAATGTAGGTTAAGACATAGGTTCAGAATGAACACAACACAGGCCCCCAGTCTGCTCTGGCTCTTTGAACCAGTGTTTTCATATCATTACCGCTATAAAGACAACTTCTACAAAGCCAAGCCTTGCCATCTAGAGACCAGCTTCTAATTCTTCCAAGAACTGATTGGCTTACAAGGGCACACAGGGTAGACACTCTTCCCGCTTCATAAATATATGAGTTTGTTCCTCTGTGCGCTAACTGGAAGGATTGAAGGTACCTGGGAATCTATCTGTGGGCATTTGATGCATCATGATCCTCATTGTGAGAACTCATTACCGCGGGAAGCAGCGAGTGGAGTAAGTTGTTTTCCTCCAGCGAGGCTAAATGATTGGAATGAGTGCCAGTCTGATTGATTTTGAGGGGAAGGGTGATTGCTTTCTCAGCTCGCCGACTCCACTGGAGGGAGAGCGTAATAATAACCAGAAGGATCTCTCGATGCCGACCCTTGTGGGGAAAGGGGTGGGCGGCAGCAGCCGGCGGTGCTGGTGGAGGCGGTAGTGGTGGTGAATGGATATGATGCTAGCTGTGTAGTCTTCCGAGCCATCAATCTACAGTCTTGCTTCCACCCCGACTTAGATTACTTTTTGCTCGCTCTCTCCCCGCCCACTACCACTCTTTCGTTTGGAAGTTGTTCATTTTGGAAGAAGAATACACAGCAATTTCTTTTTTGGAGGGGGCAAGTGGTGTTCATGACTAAGGATTTAAATGTCTGGGGAAAATATTCCAGAGTTGTTGCACAAATGGGCAGGAATCAAGTCGGTTCAGGGATCGCATGCTACAGTACATACCTCTGATCAAATGGCGAGGCCTGGAGGCTTTTGCCAAGTGGATGAAAGTGGAGAGCAATTGAGGTCTGTTAAGTGGTGCACTTTTAATCATGATATACCAGCCTCTTTCATAAAGACCTCCCAGCTGTTTGAAACAATGTATCAATGTTTTAAAGGGGAATCCTAGTTTGACAACAGCAAGGTATATCATAAAATGAGTGTGAGAAAATGTGATAACATGGCTCTCATCTGTAATATTTGATCTTAAATATTGTTTTAACATTAATTTTGTCTCAAATTAATGTTAACAATGTTAGTTCTACACAGGAACATGTCTGTACAATTTATAACCTGTGTTTAGGCAGATTAATCAATGAATGTATTGACTGGCTGGGCTGTGAATAGATTGGCCGAGAGCCACCCAGGGCATGGAGCAGCAAGTAATTAAGGTAACATTTCTACTCCGCTCCACCACTTCGGCTCCCTAATTGTCCTGCGCTCTAAAGGGTAACCTGTGACCAGGAAATGGACCGCCCAGCCAACACATGCAGTTTAGCAGTCAGAAAGTGCACATCACTTTTGACAGCTGCCTGACGGCCTTTCCAGCCCTAACAAACCACAAGGGGTGTGTATGTATGTGTGTGTGTGTGTGTGGGGGGGGGGGGGTACTCCTGAATCCCTCATTAAACTGAGATAGCATACCCCAAATGATAGGGGTTTAGAATGTCACAGGATGTGGACGGAGGCTTTTGCCACCGGGTGGAAGTGCTGGACTATTGTACTAAAGGTCGGAAAACTCATTTGTGATTCCACAAATAAGTGGGCTGCATTTTACTGCTTGGCCTGTGCACTTTATGGATAGACTCACACAATGAAGTATTATCTTTCAATAAATTCTTGATAAAAGTGTAGACTACAAAGTTCTGTTGCATTGCTGAGAGCATGTTCTGTTCCCTGTAGCTCTCTTGGTAAGTGACACGTATAAAGCCAGGGTTGGGGGTTCAATTCCCATGGGGGCCGGTAGGAAAATCAATTGTTCACTACTATAACTCTGGATGAGTGCATCTGCTAAATTCCTGATATGTAAATCATATTTTCTAGTCAATATGCTATTTTGTGTTTATTGGCACTAAGGTTACAACTAACGTCCATACCTCCCTGACATGACAGAAAAACATAGGATTTCGCCTTCCATATGCTGTCATCTGTTGTATGCATGCAACCAGCATTTGGCCCTGGCCTGAGCATACCTTTTAGTTACAATTACCAAACAGGCAATGCAATCTCTTGGTCTATCGAACAAAGTGGGACAGTGTCTCACCAAACTCTGTTTTGTTGTTTGAGAATTGCTTTGTAGTAAAGGGGACATTTTGGGACATTGCAGTGTTTGCTGTGTATGACTGTCACGTGATATAAAGAGGGGGATTCTCAAGGCCTTGACAATTATAGAATATATAAATGTTGCAACAGTTGTTCTCATTGTAAGTCTTTGAACATTTTACATTACCTTTTCAATGTAATATCCAACTAATTGTGTACAGCTTCTTTACCAAATAATTTCTGAACCTCTGCATATTATTTTTTATTGCTAAAGAAAATGTTGTTTAGTTTTTCTGATATGTAATA
Source organism: Esox niger (assembly GCA_016801105.1). NCBI lineage: Eukaryota > Metazoa > Chordata > Actinopteri > Esociformes > Esocidae > Esox > Esox niger. The sequence continues at coordinate 80,642 of JACXGJ010001366.1, read as the reverse complement.
TAATATTTTGTTTGGGACCTAATCACAAAATGCTTCCTTAAAGATGCTCACAGCACGAGACAGACCAAATCATTTTCAGTCATTTTCAATGATGGCTAGACTTGGGTGGGATGGTATCCTGACGGAGTGCTTGGCCCAATCGTTTTCAATGATGGCTAGACATGGGCGGGATGGTATCCTGATGGAGTGGTTGGCCCAATCGTTTTCAATGATGGCTAGACATGGGCAGGATGGTGTCCTGATGGAGTGGTTGGGCCAATTGGTTTCAATGATGGCTAGGCATGGGTGGAATTCTATCCTGACGGAGTGGTTGGCCCAATTGTTTTCAATGAAGGCTAGACGGGGCGGGATTTTATCCTGATGGAGCGGTTGGTGGTGCAAGTACCCATGTACATTGCCTAGCTATTCAAAAAACTTGCTAATTAATAGGAACACTTGACAATTTCTTGTTGGCAGTTTCCACAGCCCACAGTTCAGCTAGTCTGTCTTTAAACGCATCACTCTGTCATTGCTTTCCCATTGTCTTTGAATTAAACCTTTACTCCGACTACTTCACCTAGAGGCAATGGGCTCCATTTAATATCACATTAAACCTCTCTCCACTGGAAATGACTAGAATCATCCACTGCCCTGAATTTGATTTGGAATCCTTTTTTCATTCTAACTCTAAAATTACGCAGAGCCCCTGGCAGAGAGTAGTTAGGTAATGTAGAAACTGTCACGCAGAGACAATGTTGCTAAATTAAATATTCAATTTTCCTTCCAAATTTGGAGTTGCTTTTCAAATGTCTGGCATACCATTGTTTAAAGTGGCAGGGACCAATTAAAAAACAAAAAAAGTTGCCGGGACATCTGCTTGCTGTCATGTTAATCAAAATTCCTGTACTGTATCTGTGTGGGAGGATCTTGTGTTTACAAAGCCTTAGCTACTGAATACTTGGGGCACTGAAGCCACTATGTGGCCTTTAAATCCCATTACCAATTTGATTAGGGAGAACTGTTAGACTTCAGAATGTATGCATTGTGAATAATTAAATGCTAGCCTTTCATTTCAATGTTGGAGCCTTTTGTTTGTTGCCATTTCTAACTGTAAGCCAAATGTAAAGAGACGTTAAACTACATTTCTTTCTGTCTGTACGTTTTTGGTACAGGGCCAGGGCTATAAAATAGCTACATCTGCAAAATGACTGTTTAAAAAAAAAAACTAATGGATTGTAATTCTGGATGCATTTTCGGCCATGCACCTCGCTGTTGTATTTTCCTGGTTGCTTTTCGCCTTTAGTTTGACTCATTAAACTAAATCTTTCCCCCTCCAGATACAACAAAACAAGAGGCATGTCTTTCAGTCAGGGCTGTTGCTAACATGGGGGAAATAGTGGATATGATTCATGGGGCCCATGGCTTGTGTGGGCCCACTGATCGTTATAATATCAGTGTTGTCCATATATGAAGGGGCACAGGCCTATATCTTTTCAGGGGGCCCAGGATTCCTGTTAATGGCTCTCCTTGCAATGTTCCTTCTGGTTTGTCCCTCAAGTTCCCAGTGATATAAAATGCTGGTAGTCAACCCAGGCACAATGACTTAACCTGTTTGTATGTTATTGTATTCTGTCTATCATTTGGAATTGTGCTGCTTATAGTTTCCAGGTCCTCTATTGTGGGCACCAATTGATATGTTTATTGCCCGCTATTTCCCATTTGCTCTGCTGAGGAGAGGCTGTTGTGATGAATGTGGTGGAGTGTCGGCAGGGAGAACCTGGGCTGGCATTAAGATTGATTTCCATCCTCCTGTTCTCCTCGGTAGAGCTCCCCAAAGTATGTGATTAATGGTCTTGTTCTCAGCTCATCAATCAGCTGGGATGCTACCCCAAACCCTGCACCCCTACCTGGGGTAGAGTTGTCCCACCTGTGGCATAGCAACCCTCCCTGTTGCCCCTTCTGAGTGTGTGCTAACCACTGCCCAACCGCCACATGGCACTTGAGTCCTGTCCCGTGCTAGCTGTCTTCACTCTCTCCATCCCTTGCCTGTGATTGTCTGCTTCATTAGGGTAAAGATCTGAGATGAGCTGGAGGAAGAAGAGGGTGATGTAGGGATTAAAAACAGCAACCATCACCAGGGCAATTCTTAAGATCAGGGGTGCCTTCATCAATTTCAATAAGTTGGAACGTCACAGATTATGGTCAACATTTTTCCATTGTCTGCTGATCTGGGGAGTTCCCCCTATTGGATTTTTCCAGACTGAAAGAGCAATCTTCTTAGAGCTGCTTTCTGAAATGAACCAAGATTAGCCTTAGATTAGCTCTAATCAGTCCCATGAAACCTGGGGATTTGGGATTTTGTTGTTCAGCATTGTTCTCAATAAATTCGCATAATTGGGCTGTATACAGTTCCAACACTATTGTGAGGCATTATTCTATTAATGTTATCACTCAAGGTATCTTTCTGCATGAAAAATCTGTCAAGTTACTGTGTTCTGTGGAAAAACAGTTACGTATGAAAACATTGATTTAGCTGTACATATTTTGATCACTGTACAGTTTATGAAAACTGCAATGGCTAAAGTTTGTTGTGCTCCTATTTCGGGAGAATCATTAATTGTCATCAAAAGCAATTAATGATTGCTAGATGTCCAGTCGCTAAACTTTTCAGACATTGTATAAATGCCTATCTGAATGCCATTGAAAAGGAGCTTTATAAGATTCAAACAGTTCAATTGGTTTGTGTCCTAAGCAGCCATATGCCAGAAGTTTGTTTACTTGCTTAGTGTTTGGCTTGTCCAGATTACACAACGGGCTATTAATCTTGTAAAATGAGACAAAACCTTTGAAATGTCAAGTCCCAACCAGACGCACCCAAACAAGAACCCAAATGGAAGGGCAGTTTTGTCTCCCAGATTCTTATGGAACTTAGCTGTTGTCATTAGCTAATCTAGGGGAATTAGACTGACCTTCAAGGCTAAAGAGCTTTGTTTGAGCAATCCTTTGGTCATTCAGTCATGCATGATGTATTTGCTATGACATATGGATAATACCGCGAAGGTCCCATGAACGTCCATGGAGAAGGATAGTTTTACAAAAGGAGAAAGACTTGATCCATATAACAAATTATACTGGGGTTTGTGCTTGTGAGATCCATATAACAAATTATACTGGGGTTTGTGCTTGTGAAAATGTAATCTGTGTAATACATTATTTTGGGGTCTTTGTTTGTCATTAACACTGCCAAACAAAATATCAGCATAATAAGTCAAAGGAGTTCAGTTTTTCCCCCTAACTTGACCCCCAAGAAACTACTGTAATACTCAGTCATTTTGGTAATGAACAGAAAATCTATTTAACTTTAATATATTATCTTCGATGTATTTTATGGAGTTTCTTTTAGATCTGACAGCAAAAGCTATCTTCCGCTGATTGTTATGTGTATTTTTTTATCCTGCAGTCCACAATTTGGAAATTGTTTGCTTATTCTAACCTTGGTTACTCTCCCTTTTCATTCAGATCCCGTCCATGGGCCTCAGAATGTTAATGTGGTGGATATCCGGGCCCGCCAGCTCACCCTACAGTGGGAGACGTTTGGCTATGCGGTGACGCGTTGCCACAGCTACAACTTGACCGTGCAGTACCAGTATGTGTTCAACCAGCAGGAGTTTGCCGCCGAGGAACTCATCCCAACATCGTCCCACTACACCCTACGAGGCCTGAGGCCCTTTGTCACCGTACGTCTCCGATTGGTCCTTGCCAACCCAGAGGGCAGTAAAGAGAGTGAGGAGATCGTCAAGCAGACAGAGGAGGATGGTAAGTGTTGGACAGTTTTTTGTCTCACTGAGCCACTCAAGCATATTTTGCCTTGTTGTATTTTCTTAAAAACACATAGCTAAAAACCCGGAAGCAGTGAGTGATGATGCTTAAGGTTAATCATGCACTGAGTTAACAGAGCTCCAGCACAGTAGATGGCAGGCTTCTCTCTGTTGTTTCTGTGCAAGATTGTCAGAACACCACAGAAAAAGTAACTGTACTTGCTGGCTTCTCATTTTTGTTAAAGATTTGTGGAAACACAGTGGTTGAATTCTGAGCAAGTTGTTTACTTGCAATGAATGAAACCACCTACCCCCACTATTTTCTCAGCTTGTTATTCTCGTTGGACTGTAGCCCCCATGACAAAGGCAGTGATCCTGGTGCATTGTGAGTTATTTCAGCTAGGTATGTGTGTACTACCATGTGTGTGTACTACAAAAGACTAAAAGGGGGTGGGCATTTGTGTCCATACAAATCCATGTGTTTTATGTTCACCTGAAGTGACTAGCAATTGTTGCTAATTTAAATCTGATTCTTATTTTGGCTGTATGTTTTCAAAGTATTGTCTGGCTGCAACGGTGTAGGTATGTATTTTTTTCTGGTGGGGTAGGGTCAATGGATCCCTGGATGTTCACTCTTTTCCAGGTGGGTCACAATGACCTGTCTGTAATATTGGCCCCACTAATACACCCCGGCCTGGTTGTCCATAGACATGTAATGTTCAGTAGGCATGCTTTTCTTTGCAGTATATGAGGACTTCTAAACTCTAAAATCTCATTGCTTTCAAGCTAGGCTAAAACATCAACAAAAGAAATCTCTCTCAAACTAGACTGTAACAGATGATAGCTTACTTCTTAGAATGGCTAAATATAACAGCTACCATTTTCTTGGCAATACTTCGCTGTAATGTCATTAGCTTGATAGAACTGCTGATGAAATCATAGCACGTTCCTAATTGTTGCATTAATTAAAAATGCAATTATAGGATTCACTTGTAATAACTGTATAATGTGCACTGATTATACCCCTGTTATCAATGAATTAAAAATTCAATATGACTACACCATTAATTAATATCCTAAAATGAATTGTATTTGTGTGACTGGATAACAAAAGAATCTATAGAACTTGCCATTATATCTACATTATAATGTACTCATTCCTTAAATTCCTTCTCAATTATCATGATTGCATTATGTTTTTGATAAACACACCACTGAGCCGCCATGAGGTCCCATACTATTTGAGAGTAGCAACATTTGAAAGGTGTTAATAGTTTTTTTTCTACCGATGACATCTGTTTTTTTATCCCTGTGTTTTTGTAATTAGTGCAAACTGACTGTGCTCAGTGGTGCTAATTGAACTTTTGTAATGCCTTTAGCTTTACAGTGCTACGAGCCGTTTCGCAAATATGCTTCCAGTTTTAAAGGCTCCCTATTATTCCTGGTTAATGAAACAGAAATATCTCTGTAGTCGCAATAAAGGTTTTAATTAAGGTAGAAACATCACTGAATGACATTATCTTAACCTACCTGCTTACGAACAAGCCGATTAGATTTGAGTGGTTTGATTTGAGTCACTTCATTCTATTTACTTCAGGGCATATATGTAACCAATGTGTTTTAACTTGTTTTTGTTGTTATTTACAACATTCAACAGATTATTGCTCTTTGTATTGATTAACTCATAGTATAGTACAGCTGAATTGGTCATATTCATCAGAGAAAAACAAATTTTGTTCTCAATCCCCTCAAACTTTGTTCTCAATCCCCTCATAGGTAGAAATTGCACATACAGTTGAGACTAATACATGGTCGAGCTGCATTGCAGTGCCCCTTGGATACCGAGCATATTGTGGGGACATGCTCATAGCCCCGACGGTAGAGGGATCGTCTTGAGAACATGAACCCAGTCGTGCTCAAGTTGATGAATCGATTCTGCCTTTCCCTTCCTACCGGGCCGGGAATCGAACAGGCCACCTTTCACCAATCAGTTCAACTCTTAAACAGCTGGGCTATTAATCATGCACCCTGTGCTTACTAGTTTATTTTGCAATATTTAATCTACTCATAACTTCATTGACTGCCATTCTAATCCTTTGTTTATGGATAGTGTACAGGTCATAATAATCTCTTTGTTTGGTCAGTCAGGCCTTGGGGGCATAAGGGTTGGGGGCTGTGTGTGTGTGCCCGTCTGTCTACTCAACATTGTTCAATGTCTGGGCTTAGCATTGTTTGTTCAATGATGCATTGAATGTACTTGGCCCAAAGATACACAGTATTTGTCAAGCCCAGTGAGCCTCCTAACATCCATCCAACCAAATAACCATTGTGATTCCACCAAAGAGACACCAATGGATTACCTTAGTAATACCTGGGCACTGACACTGTCAGTGGCCAATTTCAGAAAGGAAATAGTTTTCCTCACTTGACAGATGTTTTGTCTTTTAGCATACCCTTGACGTTTAAAACAATCTATTATAAAAAAATCTGTAAGGTCCCTGAAGTGATATAAAACAGTCAGGATTCAATAATCCTTTTTGCTGTTGATTTATCTGACTTTCAAGTTGACAGCTTTCATGGAGGACAGTATGAAAATAGAGTTCAGATTTTTGCAGTTTTGATAACTGCTGTCGGAAGAAAGAACTCTATTAAGCAAATGGTTTATTCGTAGATATATTGCTGATTTCCTCTCCTGCTACACATACTCAGGATTGAAACAGTAAAATTTACACTTGGTAACTATCCATTAAATAGTGAGGTTAATATATAGTTTAAACAAGGGAAAAGATCTAGAAATGTAGGTGGACATTTTTATTACAAACTATTAAAGCAGAAAATAACACATTTTGTAAATAATAGATTTTCACCAAGGGAAAATCAAGCCTTAAAAAAATACTTTATCTCCATATAAAATCTCTAATTTAGTGTATATTATTGTAGTTAAAACATAAATTAAACATTGTACTTAAAAGCATTGATTCTTTATCAAAGTAAATAATCATGTATCTCCATGTTCATCTATGTTTGTATCCAGACTTTAATTGAATATTCTCTCTTATATTGAATTAAACATAAAATACCCATCTATAATTAATTTCTTGTGGTTTTCATACCTGATAAAAAGGAAAATCAAAATGATATCAGACTCATAAAAAGAGCATTTCAAATGTCACTGCCTTAAATATTGTCATATTTATATGTAATTTCAATGTCAGATGTAACTCAAAATGTTCACGGTATTTAAAATATATATATTTTAAGCACTGTCTCATACCAAATGTGCAAGTCATTATATCCACACCAACTGGTTTCAAGGATACGCAAAATGGTATTGATGATCTGCCACATACAGTCTCCTAATGTAGTAGTCTGCAGTTTAACTACAAGACCCAGGAGGGTATTCTAGTATATTTTTTAAAATATTTTTTAAGTGAGTAAATCAGTTGAAGTAAGCATCACGGATATGAAGAGTCACAGTCATTATGTGTGTGTGGTGTGTTGTGTGTGTGTGTTTGTGTGTTTGGACAAGAGAAATGTTCTCCTTACCATAATCTTAATGAAACATGCCTTTCAGACACTAAAGACAGGAAGTTAATCAAGTTTTGATTAATGTGTTACACTGGCATTTATCTTTTGGGTGAAGGCTGTTTTTCCGCCTCCTACCTCAAACACACACAGAGAGAGAGGGAGATGGATAAGGTGCAGAATGGATAGGCAGATCTAATTGCGTTTCATTGTTACAGTAATTGGATACTCTCTTCAGGCAAGGCCTAATCAAGGCCCTTTGAAATCACCAATCAAAATATGATTTCAATGTTTTAAGTCTGCATATGTGCATGCTAGCACAAGCCACCTAATGCCCTAAATATACAAGACTTCATGTCAAAGTTCCATATGTAAGCCTCATATTTTCTGCCCATTATTCTACTATTCCTTATAAAGTGAACATTCTCCCAATCCTCTAAAGACCTCCTAACCAAGAGCTTGGGACTGGAAGGTTCTGTCTGCCAAAGAATGTTGAGGTGATAACATGAAAGTATATTTAACCTCATTCGTTTAAATGGGGTTCAATAAAATATCTGGAAATATTTTGCCACATGAATTGTTCTATATAGATATTTTGTACTGTATAGATGGAGATTAGTGTATAGAACCAGGCTATGTACAAAATGAAAGAAAAAACTAGCCCCATGCTCTCATCATATGAAGAACACCATAGAACAGAAATAATGTATTTCACAAACTATACTATTTATTTTGATGCAATGGTATAACGCATGCTCTGTAAAAATGTCTAATGTCTCAAAGAGTCTAGTTCCCATCCTTCTATTCCCTAATTCCTGCCTACACTCGCACTGCAAAGGGAGCTGAATCGAACCCAGATCTACCACATTCTTCTCATTTGCCCGGCCGATGATTATGGTGGGGGAATGTGAAATGCAAACACCCATGTGTATGTGAAGTTGGATTACATGGACTTTTAATAAAGCTATTACCATAACTTTTCCTTCTGGCCATATGGAATAAAACTATTTTGAGGATGATAAATGAATATCAAATCAAAGGGAGTAAGGACTGATATCTGACAAAGCTTTTTCTCGACTTCAACAACTCACTCATCAGACCTACCGTTACGCCACCGGCACTGTTTTCCCTGTTAACATTTAGAGAAGTTACCACCTCCAAAGACCTGTCTGGCGCCAATCAGTGCGTTTCTGTGTCAACACGTGTGTGAAATGACTCTCAATGTTACGTGTTGGGTATGCAGAAAATAAGTGACACATTGTCACACTTTGTAAAGCACTTTTCCTGAAGGAGTGAATGCTGCTATATTGGGCCTTCTTCCATCTGCCATCTTGCCTCAGACGTCCTGTCTGTCGAATTCTGAAAACAGTGGAGTAGCGTAGTAGTAGTGTGAAGCATTTCTTATCCTAGTCTGTGTGTGTAACATACTGAGTTATTTGAGTGTGCTGTTGTAGTTGTACTGTAATGTCTCAGGGACTACACTTTGTTGCCAACTGGTTCAGCTGTTTTCAATCAGATCATGGCGTTTTAAAACTGTCCAGTGCCCAAAGTGGTGTGTGTGTTTTTGGTCACAAACTCGCACTTTCTATAGAAAATTGAAAATTCTTAGTTCCGGTGCATTTAAAGGTGATTGTGAACATACTGTCATGCCCATGCCTTTTCTTTATCTCCAGTTCCTGGCTCTGTTCCAGTAGAGTCCATCCAAACGGGGCCATACGAGGAGAAGATCTTTATGCAGTGGAAGGCACCAAATGAGACCAATGGCATCATCACACTCTATGAGGTGAGTGATCATGTTCCAGCCAGCCCGACAAACCAACCTCTGAACCGGGTTCTTGTAAAGAAATAAAACAAAACAACTGGGTCTCATTTCCAAACACATTCAGTGGAAAGATCGGAAATCACAAATGAAAATATCATGAAAACAGCAACTGTGTTCAGTAAGAAATGAAAGTAGCACCAAAATAATAATAACATTGATGATCAGATTAATAATACATTTGTTTGGTGATTTACATACTTCAACTTCTGTATTTTTTTCTGTTCACTGTTTTTCTTAAAATCTGCGAACACAAAATGTTTTTCTTTATTGGATTTCTTATTTCTTATTGGATTTAACTTTTCTTATTAATGTTGAATAAGAAGCAATAATAACATTACCAAATTAAACAAATTGTCATTTTTCATCTGTCAATCTTTATATATTTGATAAGAAACCAACCAACCCTTCAATTGATACCTTTAAAATGGCAGACACCTTCTGTTCAGCTTGTGGTCTTACCAGAGTTGCTGACTGACCCTGATGAGTCATTGTTGGTCTGCAGATTACCAGATTTGCAGGTCATTTCCTTAGGACCAAGGTGCTTTGACAGCACCTTGAGAAGATGTTACAGAGAACAGATAATGGATCGAAGCAAAATAAAGGATTAGGATGAGTGGAGTCCCTTATGAACTGTTGTTTAGAAATGTAGACTCTTATTCACCCTGAAGTAGAATGTAGTTCACGGACAGGTATATGGACAAAATTTATCAGCCATTAAATGTCTATCTTTTCTGAGTTCAGGAAATGGATTTGCAATCAGAAATTTGGTATTGTCGGTCCATTAAATGCATGTTTGTGTGGGCAAAGCATCTCAGGGTGAACAAAAGACTCCTACTTTTTATCTTTCAGGCCTGAATTCGGGCACACTTTCATTGTACAGATAGCTTTTATTTCAGAGACGGCATCATTAATATGAAATTAGTATGTCACCATCGCGTCCATAACAGGACACAATGCACTCCCATTTGCTGTAATTGCCTATAATTACCCCTATTGATTGGATTAAAAGGCTCCGATAGCATCATCTGGGAGATCTGAGGATCCAGAGGACTCTTCGCTTGCTTCTCTCGCTTTCGAAATGAGACTAGGGACAATATCTCCGAAAATGAAAAGAGGAGACAGCGAGGGACAGGAGAGGATGGGGCGTGCTGGGCGGGAGTGGGTGCAGGTGAGCAAACCCTTTGGTGATGGTAAACACTCCACCTTGCATTGTGTCTATACCCTGGTTGGAGCGGCCCACGCTGTAGAGTTTTGATTTGAACTGGCTTACAAGCATTGTGCTATTCGATGGAGGCCACAATAACCTTTACTTTTACTGTCACTTGACAACGGAGGCAATACTAAACTTGGCATGAAAGGCAGCACCTCTTGAGGACGTCAACGGTGTTCTGATACTGACATTGACTGAAATGCAGAAAGAACTTGACTTGATGACACCGTAAGCCGGCGGGCCTCAGATATTGACAGGCGATAAGGACTTCTGATCGGAGGCTTACAGCCGTGACCTTGTCTGTCCCTTGCTAATTGACCAATCAAATGCAGGTGGCTATATCTACTCCCGGCGGCATTAGCCCCCCCCACCCCGCTAGGTTTTGCTGAGTGCCCTGCTCGCTAGTCATCCTCTGACGTAATCAAAACCTGGCAGCAACACATGGAGGTCATAGCCAGCATGGTAACCATACAAACGGCAGGCTTTGGTTCAGTCAGCACCAAATCAGAAAAATACAACACCTAAGCAGGTGAAACAAGGCAGTGCCTAACTTGTCCAATTCCAAATTTTGTTTTCTGTAGGATACATTGTTTACTTTGTGCTCTAAAGGACCTAGTCACGTAGGTACAATGTAAGGAACATACCTATTGCCAGATATATGGTACTTCAATGGTATGTTACTCAACTCCTGGAGTTATGAGTCCATTGCTCAACCAACTGAGCCACGATACCTCCCTAAATATGCAACCATCCGTTTATTTGACTTGTGTCGACTTCTAAGCTAAGCTAATTGTACAGCAGCACTGGATTGCTTGCATGACCCCAGGGTTCAAGAACACACGAACACACGTAAACACACATTTTGTGTAGACACCCACAAACACATTAATGTCCGAGAACATAAACAAGGCCCCCTGGGGAGAGGAGCGTCACTGGCCGTCAGGTTAAGGACATGTTCAGCATGAGGGTACTGTCTTTTGATATCACACACAAACACGCTCTTTGCCCAGCTCTTCACAAAACAACTTTGTACTATCGAGCCATCAAGGCTTTTCAGAAATGAATTGCCTTTGCTGACAAAAAAGGAAAAAGAAGAAATGAAAGACGAGCAGAGGAAAAATAAGGCGCACAATGATTTTGTACTAATCACTACTGAAGAGTCTGTTCGGGATGCCCCATAATTTTTTGGCAGCGCATTATCTGTATGTAAATGCAGCCATCGTAAATACTTTGACACTTGAATGCTTCGTGTTAGTCCTTGATCTTTGTTGTGTTGAATTTGTTAGCTCGTGTTTTTGAAAGGTTTGGATGAAGTGTTCCCCCTCCTTGTGAATCTTTTGGAAGTCTGAGGGTATTTGACGAAAATATAGGCTGTTGATTTGCCTGAATTGAAGTTATTTTCAACCAGGGACAAATGCTACTGTCTGTAATCATATGCAGAGAATGTGTTTTTGCTCTTTGGAGACCTAACTTTTTATATCCATTCGATGAATAAGGAAACACAGCTTTATGTTCTTCTCATAGCCTTTTTTTACTGTTAATGAAAACGTATTCTCCCATCTAGTTTTAAATCCCTGATCTGTCACGGTAATGACTCCAGGGTTTTGTACTCAGCTCAACCATGTCCAACTCTTTGAGCTAGCGACACACACACAGAAACGCACACAATGACTCCTTCCCAAAACACGAAGACACAGTAGAGTGTATTGTTGCTATGGCCTCTGCTGGCGCTATGGTATCTCAGAGTATTGCTATGGGTCTAATTTAACAGCTACTTGGAGTGGCGGAATGTATTATGGGGGGTTAGCGCCTAACCAGTATTAACAGTGTGCTGAGCCATGGTTCAGTGGAGACACTCCCTGCACGTATGGGGCTCCCACAGGAGGCCAGTGTCCAGAGGTAATACTCCCGACAACATGCATATATAGGGCTCCCCACTAAAGACCAGAGTTCAGTGGTAACACTACTGAATCCCAAGCACATAAGGTGGCTCCTTGCTGGAGGCCATTGTTCAGTGCACATCTCTCCTTCTGTCTCCACCTGTCTCCCTCTGATTCCTGCTGTCAGTAAAAGTAAGGAAAGTGGGTCCAATCTCCTTTAAAAAAACAAATGTAAAGAATCAGGCCCTAGTTGGACCGAGAAGCAACTTTTTCAGCACTAGATATATTTGCCTTCCTGCATTGTATTCATTTTTCTCTTCTCTCTCATTTCTCTTTCCGCAAATGTTGGTCTGAAGGAGTGTCAGAATCACATGCACTTCCTTTGCCGCCTGACTAATTTTCTTCTTTCCTGTCATCAGGGCCTGTGGGAACATGTAAAGTGGCAGAGGTGGCAATTGCTCAATGTTGTTTCTCACAAAGTCAGGGAGTCACCATATGACCACAATACCAAACAGCTAAAACTAAAATTTTATATTCATTTGTGGTAGTAATCTGAAGAGTGTGAACTAGGCTGTTGAAATCCTAAGCAACCTGTCTACATATCGTTTGAAGTGCAATAGCCTTTGTTTGAAATCTGGTTCATAAAAATTGTTGCACATCTAAAATGTATAGAGACCTGAGACCGAAGGCTTGTTTTCTGCCTTATCTAACAACATATGTTTGTATTTTGGATGTTTTGTGTGATGTTTAATGTTTCATTGGGTAATGTTCAGGATGGCGTCATAAGTTGTGTATTCCGTTCAATCCACTCCAGAGTTTAAACCACGACTCTGGGTTGACTGACTCTGAGCTGATAAACTGCAAGTTGATGGTTTCAGAACAGGTGGTAACAGTTAATTCGGTCAACTCTGAGTTAAGTTTACTCTGAGTAAAGCACGTGCATGAGGAGTTAAAAAGCCCTCATCAATATAAAGCAGTTAACATGATTCATCTTGGCAACAGAAGAAAAGGGTATCGAAAACCGTACTTCTCCCCAGTGGAGTTTTAATGAATGCATATGCAGAATATGAGTATATTTTCAAGAAAAAAACAATACAATAGCAGGTGCAAAAGAACGTAAGCTACGTGGCAGAAAATTGCTGTCAATTGTGAGTATAAATTTGGGAACAAATAAAAGTTTCATCTTGAGTGAAACTAGACATTTATATAATGTGTGTGTGTGGGTGTAATATCAAGTTCAATGTTTATTTCATCAAATGCACAAATAAACACAGCGTCTTTCTGAACAGTGAAATTCTTGTGACATGGCACACCACATCTACGTAGTAAGAATTAGGAAATATATGAAGCAAAAATATAGCAATAATATACATTATGCAAACTAGCAGCAATTTTAAAGAGAGTAAGATTGGGGAAATTAACAATATGAGTAGAATTACTGAGTATTATATATATAATATGAGTGTAAAATGTCTGAAAGGTACATTCAAAGTAATATTCTAATGTACATTAAATGTACTTGGAAAGACATCAGAGCATTTGGAATGTTCATGTGTGATCAGTATGATCATAGATCAGTGTTGCTGATTGAGGAGCCTTATGGCTTGAGGGAAAAAACTGTTTGTGAGTCTGGAAGTGCGTGCTCTGATTCTCCGGTAGCGTCTACCAGACGGCAGCAGTGTGAAGAGACCGTTGCCTTGGTGTCTGTGGTCTCTGATGTTGTTCTGGGTTTCGTATGGCATCATGTATGGTCGATGCCTTGCATGAAAGTGAGATGGCAGCCGATGACGCGCTCCCCAGACTTCACCAACCTTTACCACCACCAATGGTACCTGTAGAAGTTGGTGAGAGTGTTTACAGTCTCCTCAGGAAGTATAGTCACTCACTGCCAAGTTCGCTTGCTGGACCAAGGGAGGTCATCTATTTATGCAGGTACAACCCAACAAAGTACTTGGTAGCAACTGAAGATGAAATTAAAAAAATATACAATATACAAGCAAATGTATAATTTTAGTACAAGCAATTGTGATGTTGTTTAGTATTTAACTACCTAATTAAACACCTTTCAGTGGCTACATTCAACATGTGATAGCCTATATTGTGGAAATTATCTTTGATGAGTGTTGTGGATATGTGACTTGGAAACACTACAGAAGTGTGCAGTAAATGTTTCAGTGCAAGAGTCACATCTCTGACAGCCTGACAGATGGTTGCTTTGTAAATATGCTCAGTGTCACATGTTATACAACAACTAAAATGCTAAGAATTTGTTCCAAACTGAGGGCATGTACAGGATGTGTCAGGATCAATATGAGAGCTAATAATATTATTCAGATAAATTAGGCCCGATCCACAACAGATAGAATCTGTGCCCACCCCCATTTTGTTTCGTCTTAAACACAGCAGATAGTATATGAATTAGATATGGCTGCCCTCTGATAAAAAATGCCCCCTCAGTCATTTCATCCTGGACCCAGTCCTGAGATAAATGATCGATTGTGCAGAAAAATTGCAACACTCAAACAGATAATCATGAGGGAATGATAAAACATCCAAGTGGCCTGTGATCACCCTCTTCTGACAGAGATTTCTGCTCAGTATTTGTGCTTCTAGACAGGAACGCTAACATGAATGACAGGGCCTGGGACAGAGTTTAATGTTTAGGACCCAAACCACGGGCCAATAAATGAATAAATAGTCATTATATTACTGTCAATAAAACAGGTCATAAACGTTTTATTGATTATTATTTTAATTCATAACTACACCACATTCAATTCCCTTTGTTTTCAACACAGGTCATTAATTATGTCACATATTTTTCAATTCATAACCTACGCAGTCACAATCAGCTATTACATAACTGCCACACATATTTAGACGTTCTCTTTTAGATTTGTCCTTTCTTCCTCACAAGGAATAATTTTGCTAAATCCATTCTTCTTTAAATTTAAAATGATGATGCAAAAAACATATGCACATCATGATGCCGCCATTACCATACTTCACTGTAAGGTTGGTGTATGTTGTGTGCTCTATGTTGGTCTCATCGGGTTTCATCTGACCACAAAATCTTATTTCAAAATTGCAGCAGGGCCACTCTCATGCTTTTGATGGTACTCTTTGAGTAATGTCCTCGTTTTTACCACCCTCCTGTACTGTGCATTCTTATGCAGTGTTCTTGATGTGGTTGACTGGTGCACCATTACTTCACTCCCAGTCACTGAACTCTGTGGCTCCTTCAAACTGATTGTTTGGTCTCTGTGAATTCTCCTATGTCTTGTTTGGTCTCTGTGGCTTCTCTAAGTTTTCTTAGTGTTTTGGCGCGGAGCTTTGAGGGTGATCTTTTCATGGCTATGCTTGGGTTGTGTGCTACCACTTCCTGATAATTGATACAACTTTGCTCACAAGGATATCCAAATACGTTTGCATATTCTTCCTAATCTATCATTTGTATTACTTCTCTAGAGCGCTTTTTAGTTGTCTCTTTTTGTCAGATTCACCGACGATTGATCAAATGTTGGGAAATTAATTTAATGATATTTCGGTGTAGCATTTGCACCATTTATATGAGATAATTGGTCATGGGTCTAATTATGTACTGCCCAGTCGTTACCAGTGATAGTACAAAACAAAAACTCTGATGTCAAGCTTTCTTTCAAGAGGTTGATCACCTATGTCTCCTCTCACCAATGTAGTAATATTCATATGTATTGATGGTCTCATAGCAACTGCTCTCAGCAGATTCAAAAGAGCCATTCTGCTTGTTCAACACTGGTCATGTGGGCATGCTCACTCATACGATGACTTAACGTAGCTGACAGAAAATCCCAGGCACTCCCTATATATTTTTAGATGCATTGTTCCACAATAGCTTGTTAAACTGTAATGCAAAATAAAATGACATTATGGTTAACTGCTTTTATATGCATTTACCTCTCACCCTGCCACAGATTTCCCCCCATTATCTTACAGCTGATGATGCCAGATAGCAGAAACAACAACTGTTGAAACTGTAATGTACATACTAACAAAATCAATCAGTTTCCAAAGTCTTTGTTGCTTACTGAATTACAGACTGTGTATGTATTGAACTGTGTCCACCCAACAGTGCTGTCAAACCCATATAGACCAACCCCCAACCGATGTGTGACTTGTTATATATGAAATGGAAAAGTTTTGCTGCATGGATTTGACCTGTTCCACCACATATATAGCATGTTAGAGCCGATACCACACATGCCACTGAGTACCATGTATGATGGAGAGACAGATGGGCAAGCAGAGCCACTTTACACTCGCTCCACTCAATTACAGACCTGGCCCGTTTTTAAGTGTTAGCTAATGGCCTGAGTGGAGTGGATTAGCCAGCAGCCGTGATTCCTATCCCTGAAAAGCTAGGCAGCCAACTCCCCCACTGATAACATCCCCAGACAGGCACTGTGGTCCTGCTCAATTGGTTAGACCCTGGTGACTTCAACAGTGTGGGTTCAATTCCTGTACTAATTAAATTTTAAACAAAAAATAATGAATATGTCTCAGAAATGGCTAACACTAGTTTTATGAAATGGAAGGTTTCCATGTCCCCCACATTTGTTCTTCTCATTGGCATGTGCCTTAGTACCATAACCTTTTGATTTGTATCTATTGTGACACTGAAAAGGTTTCCTATACAAGATAAAGGGATGGATATGAATAGATAATGGAAGGCCATCGATTGCTTTTGAAATTGTCCACATGAATCCGAAGTGGGAAAAATATTGATATACTGTAGCGGTTCAGGCGGTTGTGGCTTTTAATAATATATCGATTGAGAGTGAATCAGATAAACTATTATCCAAACAATTGATGTTCTTTTTTGTTGTTTGTTATTTTACAAGGATTTTGAAAGTATTTTTAGTTGTTTCATTTAAATTTGGGTATATTGTTTTGTGTATTATTGATCTAATTATATCTGACTAGTCAGGCCATACCATGCAGTACAACAAATATGTTTACTTCTCCCTAATACATTTAATGTTGCAATTATTTTATAATTGTGCTGTGAAGTAATCGTAGTGATTGGGTGTTTACTGATTTCTACAGGTGGAGTCTCTCCATCAGCCACAGTGCAGTGGCTCTGTGTGATGAGTTATCCTACAGATGGAGTCACTCCACCAGCCACAGTGCAGTGGTTTGGTGCACCTGCTAAATCATAGGGCAGTACACAATGTCTGCTTTATGACGCTATCAACCATGGGGGAGAGCTGCAGGAATACACATTCACGTTCAAACTACAGCAATAAAAACACATGTCTATGTAAATAAATATTGATTTGAGGTATTTTACTATGAGAAACGCAGTCTCAATGTACCTCTGGTTTATATTACTTGAAAAGCAGCCGGTAGCAGTAGATCTCCCTGAGTCGATGTTTTGTGTTGACGTCTGCAGAACCAAACTTCCACTGTAAATGTATCACAAGTTTAAGTTTTCCACTGACATTTATATCCAATGTAAGTTCTGGTGGTAGCAGATAGAACTTTGCTGCCATTGGGGACTATATATTGAAGCACAAAATCAAGGAAAGATGTACTTTGCTTGTGCCTGCCATCTATTGAATCGCTGATGCTTGTCAACTTAAATGGGCACCTTGCAAAAATAAATTCCTCAACATTGAACTGAACACCAGATTTCAATTGTGAACCAGTGAACCCAAATGGAATTGCATGAAATATTGCTGGATGAGAATTAAGAATATACCAGAAACGTTCATGTATATGGGTGTACATTTGTGTATTTTTCAGTCAGTGGCTTTATGACTAGGTATCGACCTGAGACAACCGTTAGCTCTCTGTTGCTGGTGAGGATTTATGCTAATCAATCCAGATTAGTCAGCTGCTAACACCCCTGATGTTTAACATCTACTGAAGTTTTGTAATGATGCCAGACTGAGGCAGGTGTTGTGGTTCCAGTCCCAGTGTGCGCCAATTTTATTAATAGCAGAGGCAGGCTGACAAGTAGTTAGAAGTACAGGCTTGGGTCAATCACTGAATGGCACAGATACAGGCTGAATTATACACAGGCAGGCAAAAGGTCAATACTTTGTTTAAACAGATATAACTATACTTGCTAAGAGAAAGGCTTTTTAATGTTACATTGTATAAACAATACCTAACAATCGTAAGGCTGGGAGTGAATAAATTAATAGCGGGAGAAAACTAAGGAACAAGTAAATGACACAGGTGGATTGGAACATTGAGGTCCGGGAGGTGCGTGGGTTCCAGATGAGGGGTGACGTAAATGTGACACCGACCTTACAAGTCTGACTCATCCTGTCCCAGCCATCACTCACCCATAGTCTAAAAAAACGATATACACTGCTCAAAAACATTAAGGGAACACGTAATAGTCACGGTATAACACCAAGTCAATACAAATTCATCAATCTGACCATTTAGGAAGCATAAGCGATTGTGAATTACTTTTACCTGTTTTGGTGCAAATGAAAGTGACAACAGGTGCACTGGAGAGGGAGGCAACTGCAAGACAACCCCCTATATAGGAATGGTTTTGCAATTGCTCTCTCCTGATCTCTCAGGCTGGTTGCATGAAGTGGTACCTGCAGCCCATTCAGGTTGCACAAGGCAATCCAGCTAATCCAGAATGGCTAATCCATACATGCCATTGCAAGGAGGTTTGCTGTGTCTCCCAGTACAGTCTCAAGAGCAGAAGACAGGCCGTTACACGAGGACAGCTGGACAGGGTTGTACAAGTGCATCAATTCAGCAGCAGCACCGGTATGTGCTTCCTTGTGCGAGGAAGAACAGGAGGAGCAATGCCAGAGCCCTATAAAATGACATCCAGTGTGCATGTTTCTGACCAAACTGTCAGAAACAGACTCCATGAGGATGGCATGAGGGCCTGATGTCTTCTAGTGGGACATGTGCTCAGAGCCCAGTACCGTGCCGCTCGATTGGCATTTGCCAGAGAACACCAGTGCTACATCATCCAGCATGACTGGTTTGGCGGTGTGTCAGTGATGGTCTGGGGAGGGTCCTGATGTCCTTGGAGGGTCGCACAGACCTGCCAATGTCACCGTAAATGCCGTTAGGTACCGGGATGAAATCCCCAGACCCATCGGTAGACCTTACACTGGTGCAGTGGGTTCTTCCTGGTGCAGGACAGTTCCCAGTCTCATGAGGCCAGAGTGTGTAAGCAGTTCCTGGATGACAAAGGCATTGATGCCATTGACATTCCCCGGATCTGTATCCAACTGGGAACCTCTTTCACGTTATGTGTCAGTGCATTTGACGCTGCCAAGTAGTGCCACAGACGGTCCAGGAGCTCATGCCCTGATCTAGGCATGGGAGGAAACCAGGACACCATCCGCCGTCTCGTCAGGAGCATGCCCAGATGATGTCGGGAGTGCCTACAGGCGTGTGTGGGCCATAAACACTACTTAGTCACATTATACTACTATGAGTTGCTGTGATAAAATAATGAAATTGGAACCGCCTGTGATTTCAAATGTTTTCAGTGTGAGTTTGAATCCACTTCATTCCATTCCAATCCATTTAAATTGGCTGTTGTTATGTCTTTTTGTTCTCAACAAATTACAAAATGTACTTTAAAGATTTTGATTGTTAATACATTTCGTTCATTGAAACCCCATGTGTGATTCAAGTGTTCCCTGTTTTTGAGCAGTGTATGTTTATTCACCCTACATGATTTTGTAAATCATGTTTAAAATACTTCTCCTCAGAAATATCCAGGATGCAGCATTCCCAAGGGGACCATTATTTTCCTTCTTTTTCTAATCTTTTCTTATTTTTCATGGTTGTTGTTGCTTTCAGCTAAAATTGTATTTTAAGTATGGGTTGTCTTGGCCTGACTGTTTCTTTGCTGTGGTCAGTGCAGCTTGGTCTCGGGGCCAATGCCAGATCCAGCACTTAACCATTAAAGGCATTCAAGCAGCAACTGTTCTAGCTGCCAGCAGGCACCGAGCTGTCAATTGGTTTGATTTGAATTCTCTAATGGAGTTGTGAGCTGTGAAACGTCAGTTTAAAACGTTTTGATTGCCCTCAACACTGTACACATCAATTTACACAAACATCAATCTCCACTGGTAAAAAAATCATAAATAAAAGCAGGCCATGCGTTTGAATGGTTGTGGTACTGTCATCTGAGTGGTTCAACACGGTCAATATTTCTGTCGCAAGGTGTTGCCTGTATTTATTCAATGGTCATGGTTTTGAGCAGTGTGGAGTGCATTCAAATAGAGAGGATATTTCACTGGTGGGGAAAATAGAATTGGCTAACCGTATTGTTTTCTTCTACACTAAGGGAAACATTACATATGCTTGAAAATGACAATACTGGGTGCTATTCTTAACAATTATACTTCAACTTTTGGGGATTGGTACCAATTAGGCCAACATCATGTTCTCAACCCACACAACAGCATGGCAATATGTTTGCCTTTCTATCCTGCTTTTATACTAATTTCTATCTTTTTACTTTAGCAAAGCTTGTCACTGGGGACAAAAAAAACAATTAAGATAGTGTTTACTCGTTGCAATGCCGGCCGTCTTGAAAGACAGTGTATCAGAAGGGAGTGGAAAAAAGAAGGTAGTGCGATTACATAGATTTTCTATGTTAACACATCTATATTCTGTAAACAATACCATATGACACAATGCACTTTAAATAAATGTTGTTCATAAAGTGTTTACTTTTTCACTATAAACTTTTAGATCACCTATAAGGCTCTGAGCTCCTTGGACCCCAGTGCAGACTTGACCACCCAGCGCGGCCGGGTTTTCAAACTACGCAATGAGACCCACCATCTCTTCATGGGGCTCTATCCTGGCACCACCTACTTTTTCACCCTCAAAGCCAGCACCAACAAGGGCTTTGGACCCCCTGTCACTACCAGGATTGCCACAAATATAGCAGGTGAGTGATAGTTACCAAAGTGAGGTTTCATTGGTAACAAAATGTTCACAAACTCCACGTAACAGCTTTCAGCTGTATTTAATACACGCTGTACTCCTATGAACAAAAGACATCTAAAGGATATTGAAAATACTTATGGGTTGTTGAAAAGGCATTGAAGAGAGGTATTTCAAATGTTTTTACTGGGTTGGTTCTCCTTTAGGGTTTTGAGGTTTTTCTTTTGTGTGTTTTGTGAATTACTTTAAACATTACATCAAAACATTGTGACATTGTAAAATGCCATGTTTGATTTACAAATCCCTTTTCAGATCAAGACTTAAACAAATAACCAAGACTAGTAAGGCAGCTGTTTTTAAATTGGACGCAACTCTGTAGAACAGTGACCTTTACAATGTTTTAATAAGGAAGCATGCTGAGAATGATTCATGAAGTTACATGAATCTCACTGTGGAAATGAAGGAGACACTAACCTTACTGTGGAAATTAAGTAGACACACACCTCACTGTGGAAGTAAAAGAGACACAAACCTAACTGTGGCTATTAAGGTGAACAATAGTGACATCTACTTAACTTTTGCTGAGGGCAAACACATTTGGTTATAAGAAAACCATGTAATTGGCACGGTATTGACACATCAATTCAATTTTGTTGAAAGTAAAAAAATCTCGTCGGAATGACAACTTACCATATATACTTGACATGACAACCAAACAATGAGTAATAGTAAGAGCAATGAGACACATTGACACATGCCTTATTTGCTGATTTCATTGTATTACACATTGCTTTTGGTGAAAAATATTCAAACAGTGAGTTGATTGGCAATACTATTACATTTTAAATGGTGACTTGCAACCAAGTCCAACCGCCGAAACAAATTTACACCATCTATTTTTTTGTAGTTTCGAATAGCATTCATTATGGTTCTAGAATTTGGATGTGAATCTGGGTCTTTATGAAAGTCAAATTAAATATATCTATCCACTTTCAAGCTCCAAAACGGTATCAGGTATGCCTACTGATATTGCAATATACAGTATAATGGCACTCACATCTTAAGGGATTTTCCTTACGTTTAAAAAGACTGCCTAAGCTTTTTAAAACTTCTGCTTTACCCTTGATGTTGAAGTATTGTTGTTATGTACTGTATATATTTACTATAACTTTGTGTTATATTGATGATTATTTGCTAAATATGATTCTATATAAAATCTAATTGAATATGATAAATGAACTGTAGTTCTCTCAGGATAACAGCATCTGCTAAATTACTAAAATATAAATGTAGATTGTGCTAATTTATTGGCACATTAAACCATGTTAGGGGATAAGTTTTAAATCTCTGTGTTTAATGCCAAAACCATGATGTCATAATATCTACATTCCTCATTTATGCCAATTGATCAATGTTGTACATCACTCATTTCAACCATGATATTCACTGACATTCATAGTTAGATATAGGGTAACACAAGCATAATTTATTTCTCTTTATCTCTGAAAATGTTTATTTATACAGTAAAGCTGTCTGGCATTTTGTTCTTCCAGTCTGCTGCGATTTGTCAGAAGAATGTTTTGGGAGATAACAGAGATTGGAGATGATGTGACATTTTAAAGAGATGACACTATCGTGAAATGGATAGGGCAAGGTGCTTACCAACAAAGTGCATTAATGTTCATTTTTATAAAGGTACATCTTTACTGATTATTTCATAGACTACATGAAATCAAGCTCTATACATCGATATTATATATATAGGTAATCCATGCAGTCTATTTCTTTATTAACATCACCATTATTGCTTATGCAGAATCTAAGCTTCTCGGGGTCCACACAAAACATACAATGTAAACTCATACTAAGCATTGACATGGCTGAAATCTCTGGACTTCCCAACCAGTTTTGGGGCAATGTTTTTAGGGCAATTTTAACAAAATTACACTTTTATCCACAGTCATGCATGTTCTTGACTTCTGTCTGTTGTTTCAGCAGCGAATCGGGTAATTTTCCTGTGTGACTAAGTGGGTTATTATTAAGAAATAAGGAATGACAGGGTGTAATGTATGGCCAAATACCATGGTTAAGAGCAGTTTTTATGTATGACATGAGTACCTGGACACTGTGCTTAGCCGTGCAATATTGGCAATGTACCCCAAACCCCTGAGATGCCTTAATGCAATTTTAAACTGATAACTAAGGCAATTAGAGCAGTGTAAAGTGCTGTGGTGTCAGACAGGAGGTGTGGTATGACATCTCCTATTCATAAAGTCTCATATTCATAGCAACCTGTTTATAACCAGATCCTTTAGAAATGTCCCTCGCAGCCATGTATGTACAAGGTAAGAGAAATGGCTGACAACTATTCTGACAAATTTCTCAATTTAGAGTCCAGTAAATGGAAACAGGAATACTGGGTTATTACCAGAATGGTTTTAACAATTAAAAAAAGTATTAAAAAAATGTCAGAAGATAAAAGAATCCCATATTATTTGAGAATGAACACAACACTTTTCTTTCCCTACCAGCCCCATCAATGCCAGAGTACGAAACAGACTCAGCCCCTCTGAATGAGACGGAAACCACAATCACGGTTCTGCTAAAGCCCGCCCAGTCACGAGGAGCTCCTGTCAGGTAACACACTCTGATAGCACTTCCTGTTAACACATTGTGATCCATCATGTCAACAGCCCAGTCATTATGTCCAGCTATCTCCATTTTAGAAGTGTTTACTTCAACCTTTGACAGTTTTTTCTTCAACAGGAGCAACAATTGCCTTGTTAATGGCTAAATACCATGCTCATAAAGGCAGATATTTCACATAACCTTCATTGTAGATGTGTAAAATTCATGGTAACACTTTATTTGAAGTGTATTGTCATAACATTGTCATAACTCTGTCATAACCATGTCAAATTGTGTCATGTCAGCTGACATAACATGTCATATCAACTCATAACAGGGTCATGACACTGTAATGACATATAATTAGAAATATTATGACATATATTGCATTTTTTTATGAATGCTTATGACACCTACACAAGCCTATCAAAATATAACAAACCATTCTGTAACATCAGTCTTCTACCAGTCTTCTTATAAACAGTATTTCTATATTACATTTCATCATAAATGCTATATATAAATATACTTATGCGTGATGTGATGGCAGAAATGTATGTGCCACAATGCAATGTTTCTCATGACTAGGATGCCAGCAGGACATGACATCCTCTTTATGATTACTGACCAACATAATGGCATGTACAGCTAGGTGATAGGCCTATCTGCTTCACATATTTGGTCATAATGCATCTTGTTTTGTCATAAACTGTATTTTGTCAGTTCAAGTACAGTGACACAAGATGGTCATAATGCTATCATGCCATTTTAGTAAACTGTCACCTTCCTCATTTCTTTGTTTCTCATGAATAGGATGCCAGCACTAGTAAATTTTAGGAGCAGGACATGACATTCTCTTTGTAAGAAAATGATCAAAATAAGACCAACACAAGGCCATGTACAGCCAGGTGATAGGCCTATCTAGTTTGTATGATTATAGTAATGATGCTTCTTCAGTGACAAATAGCTAACATGAACCCTACACGACCAAAATTCAGACAGCTTAATTTGCTAAATCTGGTCAATCCGGTCAATCAGCAAAACAGTGAACAACTTTCACAGTTCTGTATTTCTGGATATACATTTTGATTTTGTTCTCTAAATAAAAATTTAAATTTGACTTTTAACAAAAAATAAAATTATGGTATATAATATCATTAATTTAATGGAATTCCTATTTTTATATACTTATATACTTTGTAAATAATGTAGGCAACCTTTTTATGTGAAACAGGGAGCATGGCCTACATAAGGAAAACTGGGTGATTTCAAAACCTTTGGTTCAAGTTGGTACAGTGCAATTACCATGCTCCAGATCTAAGTGAAGTTTAGGCGGAAGTTAGTTCATATTATTAAATGGTTCTTGGTAGAACCCTCTATATAGTGTTCTACACTTTGTGCACAATTATTAGGTGAGTGAGTTTTCTGATTGTATCATTATGTTTATGCAAATTTTCCAACTCCAAACCATACAAACTTGAATGCTCATTGGATTGAATCATTTTCAGGTCAAATGTATTGGTATTATAAGGGAGAGTGTGGCAACAGTGAATAACACCTAATATCAAGGTATGTATAATTATTAGGCAGCTTCATGACTTCAGGTAAAATTGGCCAAAAAAGAGATGAAACTGAAAAGTCAAATTTTTTTAATGCTTTTCAGAAGGTTGCAACACTCTTGAAATAGCTAAACTATTTAGGCGTGACCACCGGACAATCAAAGGTTTTGTTAAAAAATAAGTCAACTGGGGTGCAAAAACGCATGGAGAAGATGTAAACTAACTGCAAAAGACTTAAGAAGAAGTATAAGAAGAATTAAACGTGAAGCTACCAGGAACCCATTATTCTCCAGTGCCATCATATTTCAGAACTGCAACCTACCTGTAGAGTCAAGAAGTACATGGTGTCAAGTCCTCAGAGACATGGACAAGGACAAGAATGCTGAAACACAACCACCAATGAATATGATTTGAAATGTACTGTATTGATTGGGCAAATACATAGCTGAGGACAGATTTTTCTAAGGTTTTATGGACAGATGACATGAGAGTGGCTCTTAAAGTTGAAGATGGACTGAGACTAAACTCCATGGATGGACAGACTCCATGAATGGAATGCTAATGAAAGTTGCCAGGTCCAGGGTGTTTTTGGACGGATTTCACTACTTGCACATTTTGGGTCCTGGAATCATTTCTGTAACAGATATCATTTATTATGATGCATCCTGGTGATCACATCCCCCTTGGCTACAAAAAACACATTAAAAAAAAAACTTCTGGGACAATATTTTGAAACCTCATCTCTTGGAATGGCTAAAAAGAGTTTTACGATACACATTTCTGCAATAGGGTATGCTAATTTATTTTATTTTTAAGTTTTGTATTATTGTTATTTTCTGATATTTCCATGCCTTTATAGTCATATTACAGTGTTTCAGGCTGAAACAAATGAATAAAAAATATATAAATGCACCCCAATAAAAGTCGGTTCCGCTACCTAGAAATAAAACATTATAACATTTATTAGAAAGAAAATACATTCCTTCGGTTATACCGCAATACACCTAACGGCCACTAGATGGAAGCACCAGATCGATATTGCGGTTGGGACTTGTTATTATTTGTAATATCTAAAGTTACAACTTTTTCCCCAAAAAACAATAACATACCCATTCTATGTTGACAGAATAATATTTGTACATCTTTTTTATATACAAACGATGCTGTAGGATACCATTATTCATAAATAGCGATGTACTTACTTCATATGTGGATGGTTCACGACTCTGAGCTGTTGGAGCAGTCAGGCCATTACGCTTACGCATTGCATCAGATACTGTTTCCATACAAATGATCATATTCTTGCCCGTTCAAATCTAGTCTAAAACATTGACATATAATGTCCGTTTTTGGAATGAAAGCGATGCAGAAATGAACGCGAACCAAGTCTCTGTTGATACTCCATTGTCTGCAGCTTGGGTAAGGAGTGGCCATTTGTAATGGAGCTTGTCTCATAGCCCCTGTGATTCCCGGGGAATGCTAATCTGAACTCCTATTGGATGCCAGGCATCAGACGACCTAGCACAAACGTCATTTGCGATTGGTCAACAAAGATTCGACTTCTAAACAGCAGATGCACTAAGCTCCATTACATGAAGTGCGTAATGGCCACCATTTTAGGTGCAACTTTGTGATCGTCTTACATAGGCTGTGATGCACGTAGGAACACAAACTTTACATCAATCGCTTCATTTGAATTAGCCGCTAACCGGTAAGGAAACTGACATTTAATATCTATAACCATTCGGAATCAATAAATTCAAATACACAGTATACGTTCTTCCGCGCATACACGGATGGAGGCCACTCTAAGTTAAAAAAGGGTAGATATATTGGTCACTAAATACTATAGATAGGACAGACATTTTCATTAATTCTAATTTTGTGTTTACCTAGCAAAGCCAAGACAGTAACCCCAATGCCAAATGGTCAATGTAAACATTCCTGTGTAGAGTGCAACCTACAGAGACATAATCTAAACAGAGATGTTCCGGTTGTTCTCATTATCTAGGCACATTCACTTCTAATGAAACGTACATTCATATTGTAGTTGTTAATGCTCAGATCCCACATTGCCCAATAATTCCGCATTCTCATGTATGATAAGGATCAAAACTAACTTTTCCTTTTCTGTTGTTTAACATTCAGGTTTAAGGTTCAATTAAAATGTTGATTGACATAAAGCATTGAGATTGTTCAGCAATAAAATACATCTTGAGAAATATGATTTGCCAAATAATTGTGCACGTCGTGTAGTTAGCACCAGGTACAGGCATTTTTTTTAAGAAGTCTATATTGAAACCTCTGCAAAGAGTTATTTAAAGAAGATTCCATTTCAAGGACAAATTGAGGAACCCTATTTGATTTTACTAACTTTCTTTTTAGTAAGAATGCACTAGGCCTAGCACAGTGTTTCCCAATCTGCCTCTTTTTTGTTTCGGATTATCTGTGTTTTACATTGGTCAAGTGTGTATGTAAGGTACAATTTTAGTCAGGTTTGTGAATGCTGGGGCAAAAATAAATGCGTGCACAACTTTATAGAACCAGAAAACTGACTAGAATTTGTGGAAAGAAAAGGTGTTGGGTTATTTTCAAAGCAGTTTTT
This sequence comes from Esox niger, assembly GCA_016801105.1. Classification (NCBI taxonomy): domain Eukaryota; kingdom Metazoa; phylum Chordata; class Actinopteri; order Esociformes; family Esocidae; genus Esox; species Esox niger. The sequence continues at coordinate 52,685 of JACXGJ010001366.1, read as the reverse complement.
TACCAGTGCTAAACAAACCTTTTCCAGGTATTTTAGGGTTAACTAAATAAAATTTCAACCTGTAATCGAAGTACGGGTATAATGACCAATCACAAGCTCTGAGTTTGTATACACCTGTTCGTCAATTTGTACTGACCATTGCAATTGTTCGTCCAGTCAATTCTTTTTTTTGAGTTCGCCCCTTTTGCACCTGGTTGGCAGTAAGTAATTGAAGGTAAGCAAATAAGCTTATGGTATTTTTTCCCCAAGATGAATATCTAGCTTACCTGTAGCTAGCAGTATTGCCCTTTTAGGATATTCATACAAGTTAACATATAGCCAGCAACAAACATAACGTAACACATTTACAGTGCTGACTAACTTAGCAATTTATAAGCTAACATTACTACCGTATTGTAGGTAGATAGCCATCTAGCAGATTTGAAAAAGAAGTAATCGAAAAGTTAATGTTCTTGTCCATATTTATACATATCGTTGTAATGGTGGTTGGCACATCAAGTCCACCAGCACAAGGGGAGGAGCGCTCTCAATTGGAGGAGTATGTTCATAGGTGGGCTACGTGTACATAGGTAGCTACCTTTGGTTTCCAATAAACACAGATTTTTTTTCATTAAATGTAAGTATTAGTCACGAAGAGGATGTCAAGTCCTTTTCCTGAAATCTACTGATGGCATCCTAGTCATGAGAAATGTTGCATTGGGGAAGGTAAATATCTTACCTCACTTCATGCCTAAGTATATTTATATATTGCAGTTGTAATGAAATATAGTATACAAATACTTTTTATAAGAAGACAAGTGTTATTTAATGGTTTGACATGTTTTGACAGACCTTGCGTAGGTGTTGTAACCAGTCATAACAAATGTTTCTAAATATATTACAGTATACAGTGTTGTGAACATGTTATGACAGGATATGGCATGTTATATCAGCTGAGATTACACATTATGTCTCACTCATGACTATATTATGACACTACCCTTCAAGGTAGGGTAGTGTTACCAAATTCACAATTGAATTAGAAGTTATAAGATTGTTTTTTTATTCTAATAAATGTACAGCTCTGGAAAAATTAAGAGACAACTGCACCTTTTTCTTGTCTTTCCAAGAGAGTTGGAAAGGAAGGTTTTGAGTGAGGAACAAAAGAGTTAAAATTAGGAGACCATTGCAAATTGAATGCTTCTGTTGCTCACTAAACATTTCCCTTTCAACTTTTCTGGAAAGGAAAGAAAGAAGTTCTAGGTTTTCTTAATTTTTTCCAAAGCTGTATATTTATTAATAATTTTACTGCTTTTTATCTGCACACTTAGAAATAGATAGGTTATAAACAATACATGATAAATGTAATATTGATAAAAAATGTGACCTCTTACTTATTCTAAAAAGACTGGTTAAATGCACATGAATTCCATAGACTTTGTATGTATCCCACCATTGAAAATGTTAGCTAAAGACTGTTAAATGAAACAGAGAATTAGTGTTGGTCTGGTGCGCTTTTTGAGGTATTTGAAGCAGTCATTCAAATAAGTGCCTTTTGTATGCAAAAGGCATTAACAGGATGAAGTTAAATGAGTATTGTAGTTGGTTGAGCAGAACACAGTTCTTTTCAAAATGTCATTGAATTTAGTTCCACTTTTGGAAACACAACCTTGATAAAACAGATACAACATAAAACTTTGGCTTGGAACAACAGCTTTACTGCTTTAACCACTTTAGTGAAGTCAAACAAAAGTTGTTGAAACAGTGGTCAGTGTATGTTCTTTTTGTACCTCAAAACAACAACTGGACTTATGGACTTTGGCCATAGAAAAAAATCCTGTTTTACTAGGCCTAAATTGAAACTTGTGGAATTGTTGAAATTATGGCACTTACCTCAAAAGCAACACATTTGGGGATATTTCTGCCATTGACTAAATGTAGTATTTACATCCTCATTTTAATTATTTGATGTATTACCTACCAAAACCATGTATAAATGCGTAAGATTGCCTGGACAATTACCTATTTTTTAATGCCATGGTGATATAGCAATCAGAATTTTACATACACATGATGCTTTAAAAACACATTTTCTCTGGACCATGAGAGCTTACATAAATTTGTTTGATGTTAACCAAGAATCAAAGCTAATGACAGGATCAATCAGCTGTTGTTCATCATCCGTCCCGCACAACGGACGCATGTCAGTCATGTTTCACTGCTAATTGGTTTGAATTATATATATATATATATATATATATATATACACATATATTTGTATATATATACACATATATATATATACACATATATATATATATAAAAATATAAATATAAATATAAATAAGTGCACTCTCATTTGGTCATCACCAATTATCTCATATGAAAGATTGCAAATTAGAGACAAGGATAATTTGCTCTAGTCCTTCACAGAAACATAGATTTCCCTAATTGCATATAATTGTGAAGTGTGTTCTTGGCATAGAGGGACGTAATTGCGGACAACCACTGTAGCATCCAAGGGCTCAAAAGAAGTCCTTATTCATTCATGAACCCCGGCATGGAAACAAACCCTCCTCTCATTACCTTCCTCTCCATTGACAGGGCCTTTCAAAGAGGTTTGTCTAAAGACTGCTCCCATAGGCTCCTCACTTGTAATTAGAGGTACATTTCCCTCTACTGGCCCCTCACAGCAATGACTACCTAATAGGGGTCATCCCCCCTAAAACCTGGTCTGTTTTTATACATTTTGGTTTCAAAATGAATATAGCAAATAATAATTTAGCTAGCTACCATTATGTTCTAAAGGGTCACTAAACAAATAGATTTTTCAATTTCTTGTCAGCGTGTACGTCAGGTCAGGTTATTCATCTTGAAGATGTGAATTCACTATTATGAAGTTACATTTAATCTGGAACATAGCATTGTTATCAATTTGGAGTGATATTAATAGTTATGAGCAGCACATTTACTTTGTATACAGCAATCATTTTTACTGATGCGAAACAATTCATATGCGATTGTATTAAATGTAAAGTTTTTTATCAGAATTGAGCACTTCTGTTATGGAAACCCATGGTTGAGTTTAGAGCTGTTTGTGTCAAGCATCTCACAGTAGGACTGCTAGTTTAGATGTTTAGATGCTTGATGTATACACTTGCCATTCAGGCTTCTGATGATGACCTCTTGATCTTTTGCATTTGCTCCCTCTCCAGTGCCTACCAGCTGGTAGTGAAGGAAGAACGCAAGCAGAAGGTGAGGCGGGCAGCCGATGCGCTGGAGTGCTTCCCTGTTCCTGTCAGCTTCAAGAATGCTTCCATATTGGACTCACCCCACTACTTTGCTGCGGAACTCCCCCCCACCTACCTGACAGTGGTGCAGCCCTTCACTGTAGGAGATAACAAAACCTATAGTGGTTACTGGAACCCGCCACTCTCTCCATCCAAGAGCTACAGCATTTTCTTCCAAGCTCTGAGCAAAGCCAATGGGGTGAGTTGCCATTCGGCCTATTTTCTTTCTGTTCATAATCCATCCCTGTTGTATATTATCTTGATACAGATTAGGGTAGTTATGATACCAGTATCATCTTATCCAGAAGACACAAACAAAATGGGTATAACCTTTTCAGGACTCTGCTGTCCAATAACTCCATTGGGAGTGCAGAGTGATGGTAGGGATTTGGGTTTCGAACATAACACCATGGCTTTTTAGTCGATGTGTGTCACAACTAGAAGCGAGTGGTGTCTGTGGAAGAGCAGGGTGACATAGAAGAACTTAAAGTGTTGGAACACCAGGCATGTTGAAGTTTTCTGGAAACACTGTTGGATGGAAGAAGCAGGGAGCCCTATCAACAGCGAGTAGTAATAGTACAGACAAGAATGTCTGGGTTTGTCCCTGGAGCTGATCTTGTGTGAGGTAAGGTCTAAGAATGGATAAATGCACATACATAGAGCAGCAAGTGATCACCTTTTTCTGATGTTAGAAAGACAGGGTTGCACCAAAAAAATTTGCAGTCTAGAAGGGGGCACTGGAGTTTTCAAACGTGATGGAGACATCCTGGTCTGAACAGGTCGTTCTCGAAAAGCAGCTCTGTCTAGTTTAGGCTGAGCTTTTGATGGTTGGCTGAAATCAAAGCAGAGATGTCAAACAGGCATGTAGAGATGCACGTTGCCACCTGGCAGGAAAGTGAAATATAGTGGAGTGCCCTTGACACAGCAATGGCAGGAGATACCATTTGAGGACATGACGGAGCCAAATGACTTTCTCTACTTGTGTAGAGAAATATATCCTGAGGGTCTGGGGAACATGAATGGATCCTCTCTGCATTCTCAGGCCAAGTAGAATGCTGTCCGAGTTTGTACACAGCCTAAAACTCCCAGCCCTGAGCGTAAAATATGTTGTCCTGTTTAACTTACTGTCATCAGCATAACTGGATAAAAAAGTAATAGCGATTAGTAGCTCATCCACTTAAATTTAGCTAGCAGTTAGCTACGCAGACATAAGATACATGTGGTATCATTAGGTAGCTAATCAAATTGATCTGGTTCATCTATGTACCATAGCAGGAATCTTGATTGAATTAGTAGGTGTGATTAATTAAACAATAGTACTGGCATATCAGAAAGGTTGGTTTTCTGAAACAATTTACAGTACTTTTCTTTATATTTTTAACAAACAAACATTATTTCTAGCTAATATTGTGGAAATTACTACAAATGATGGAGAAAAGTTAATATTCAAGCTGAACCTTTATTAATGCAGCAATTGCAGGTAACAGTGGCTCAGTTGGGCTCGGATCCAACACATTGGATCTTATAGGAGTCATGCCAGCATACCTCTAAATAGAAGTTACCCCAGTGGGTCACCTCCCTTCCCAGAGTCATTGGACATTATTGTCACAGAACAAAGAACAAAAAGATTGACAGATTCCTTTGTCCCTTTGACCTATCCCTTCTAATTAAAGCTGAGAGACTGCACTTTAAGCCCATATTAATTATTTAACTGTAACCTAAAAATATTTTGGTAAACATCCAAAATAACACAACTTTTGTCCAAGTCCAATTATTGTCTGACCTAGCGGTATATCAAATCTGCAAATCTAACAATTCACATGGGCAAATGCACCTTTATGTTGGTTTATTTTTATCAAACTGATATCCATAAAACTTAAGAGATAATGTGAACTCCTAGTGTGTAATGCACTGAAGATAACTGCTCTTCCAGCTTTGAATAGAATGTCTGTAAATGATGTTGTTGACTATATAGTACCTTTGCGAAATCTTAAGCCACATACCCCTCAAGCTCTTCTTAATCGTCATATAATGTTAGACTGTAAAGTTCTCCGAAATAGGTTAAGACCAGTGGGTGTTCAATAATTTTCCACCTCTGTAAAGCTGTTTGGCACAGGCTTTTGGTATTAGTAGTGCCTTCCCAATGCTCAAGTTTTCCCAGAATGCAGTGCTATGTGCCTGAGTGCTGGTCACATCGGCATCATGATTTGATTGGATCTCAGTCAATTCAATCTGTGAGTTTCAGGCTCGGTGAGAAAACACTCAAAACAACATTAGACCATGACCCAGATAATTTGATAAAAAAGTCATGCATGAAATATGGATTTAACTTAGTAGTTCAGACTTGCCATCAAGGATGAGGTATTTATTTCACCCCATCTTGTTCCATAATTTGTTTCCCTATGAACACCTCTGAAGGACAAATATGTTACTACTTTCCATTACATTTCCTCTGATTACATTCAAATGAGAGAAAACAGAAATATTTTTTTCTTTACATTGAGTCCAGGTTCTAAAATACGCCAGACCATCATGATTATTCTATTAAATGTGTTCTCTTCTCCATTTGAACAAATGTAAATGGTGGCCATGAACTGTTTGACAACGGCTACACCTATTCCTTCCACCTGTCAATGGACCACATAGTTGACATTCTGACATCACCATGCATCTTCCCTTACCCAGCATTACAACTTGACATACACTTATGAGTTGTGCATGATGGCAGCATAGCTTGTTTATCCAGTCTTCTTTCATGGGTGGTATTCCTAAGATGCCACTCTTTCAACATTTCATTGTGCCAATTAGAAAGCGTGCACATCAATTGTGCCCAAGCAGGCTTTTTCAAAGCTCTACGACACTACCCAAGCTCCCCGACATAAAAGACGAGAAAAGATGTTGCCTTGGGGAGGACTGTAAGTCTGGATAGAGAATGTGTGTGTGTTTGTGTGTGTGTGTGAGGGGGGGTTGGTAGGGGTTGCAATGAAGGACAAGCTGCCCGCTGACTCCTTAGCCCATGCCAGGGTGGGTGCCAACTGAAAGCGTCATCTCTCCTGGCACTGCTAATTTCGCACTAAACAATCCTAACTCACCTTTCAAATCCCACAAACTCCTTTCAGACTGCATGTCCTACACATCAGTGGCTAAGAGGGCAGCCATATTGACTATTCTGGTCATATTTTTGGCAGTTGTATTCCTACAGGCTAGATATATGGAGAGAACACACTCCTACCATCAAATAAATTCAAATGTGTTTAAAGCCCTTTTTATATCAGCAGTTGTCACAAAGTGCTTTTACAAAACACCTGACCTTAAAACCTCAAGAAGCTAACCTCTGTTATGTTGAAATTCATTGGCTACGAAAAACTCCCAAAGAAGGCCTAAATTTAGGAAGAAACCTAGATAGGAACATTGCTCAGAGGGGTGACCAGTCCTCCTCTGGCTATGCCGGGTGAATCTTACCATGTCCTATCCTGCCAACCAGATGGGAACAAATGAAGATGTATCTGTGTGTGTGCTTTTGTTTGACATCTAGGCATTATGGATTAGAAATTTGTGATATACTGAGATGAATCTCTATGTTCATGGAGCTGAACCTGTTTAGTGACACGTAGGAGACATGAAACAAAGCAGATGGCACTGAGAAAATGTCCTCCGAATGTCTCACTGACAGGTAAACATTTTCAGGTTGGCCATGCAGCCTCGAATCAACTGCACTTCACCTGACATGGAGGGCAGAGGGATCGGGGAGAGAGAGTTTTCCTATGACAGCGGGTGTTGATCAGATTCAAATCCCCTGTACTTTACAAACAAGGGGAATTGGATCATCAGATTGTGCTGTCTCTAAAAAAACAGATTCTCCTGTGAGACAGACAGCCTTTCCCTAAGTAATAATGTCAGTGTTTTTGGCCCTTGCCACAGGCTGTTAAAGTGAGTCGAAATGAATGTGCCCAGCTTGTGTTGACTGTGTCTCTAACACTATTGTATATCGTGGTGTTTCAGTTCTGAAAATCTGAAGAATTTCACCTTGAGGCCTGTCAAGAATTCCCTGATAAATTGTTCACGTCGTTCACATCGCTGTCTCTTACCATGTGAAACTGTCAGCTTGTTTTTTCTCTTTTCCTAATGAGTAATTCTGTCTCCTTGGAGTCTGATTTATACAGTGGGGTGCTTTCGTAAATTCACTCTGGCAATCTACTATAGAGCAGCGCAGTATAATCGATTAATTGTCAAACAACTTATAGCATCCATTAGCTTAAAAACAATAAAATTTTTGCCACTAACAGTCATGGTGACAATACTTTGAACCATTCACAGATGTTTATCTTTGGTCCAGATTTGGTCTGGTCCCAACCAGAAATATGTGAACACTGAAATACAGACCAGATACAATCTTAACTTGTAATTGATGTCTGTGTTTGCACCAAATCAAGTTTACATCAAATCAAGTTCACACAAAATCAAGTCTAGGACCCCTGGTAACGTCAATCAAAGGCCAGATTTGCCCAAATCTGATTGAATCATTGACGTCAGTGTTTGGGCAAATCAAGGCCGACAGACGTCTGTGAATGTTAAAGTGTAAAAGGACCAAATGTAAAAATGTTGGCAGTGCGCTCATTGGAAAATATTAACACCGTTTCGATAGAAAATTGTTATGTGAGCACTAAAGGACTCCAAGAGTTGTCTGTGTCTCCTATAGTGGATTTACTTGATATTCAGCAAAAGCCGGCGCTGATAGCAGAAACATGTTTCAACCTCCAACTAGCCAAGCAGCATTTAATATCCTAACATCATCAGAAAAATCATAAATTGATGGCATTTTTATTAACTATGACTTCATACCCTTAATTAGCATCTCAGTGTAAAAGCTTCCTTTCAGGTGAGTCTGTGCTTAGCCAGAGTGTTGTGAAACCGAGAAGTCGAGGTGAATGGGAATTTCTCTGGCTTTTTATGTACATTTTCTTTCCAATGGATTTGCCAGGTGCTTTGAAGTGGATGTTTTGCCCATTAAGAACCCTCCTGAAATCATTTGACACCAGCAAAGCGTTAAATTCCTCAAGTTCTTGTTATTGTGTTCCTTAGCCACATGCCCTCTCCTCAGTAAGGTGGTTCATAAAAACGTTTACGAGCACTTATAAGCCACTCTAAATTAGAGGGAGAATAAAACACAGCAAGTAGATGCCAGAATTAATGTTGGGTTATATGGACAGGAATATTAAAAAAGATAAAAAGCTGTTCTGTTACTGTTAAATATTCACTTAGGGGAGCAATACATGATAGAAGGAATAGACAACCACCTTGTTCTATGACAAGAGGATTGGGCTCCTTTCTCTCAACATTACAATTCACTGTATAGACTTACAGTGCTTTCAGATAGGAATTGCAGGTTTTTTGCAGTATTGTTTCCGAAAAGATGTATTATATGGTCACAGTTTTTACAATAAGCTCATTATTGCGCTAGACTATAAATCTCAAAGGTGAGTTTGCCACAGACCTTTATTGAAATACTTTTTAAGATGAATTTGCTGCATTACAAAAAGTCATATTAATGTTTTGGCTACCTCAGCTTACACCAAAATATATTTGTCTTCAACTGTCAACATACTTCAATGTTTGCCCAAGTCAATCAATCGATCAAAATTATTTTATAAAGCCCTTTTTACATCAGCAATTGTCACAAAGTGTATTCACAAAACACCTACGTTCAACAGGGCAAACATCTGTGCAGTAAGTAGCATTAGGAGGTGAATAAAATTCCAATTTCAAAAACCAAATTTCCTGCATTTGACATCTTTTATTTCAGGCTGTTTTGGATTCGTGAGCTTAAACCTAGCCTTGGCTTTTGTTAAAAATTGAATTAGAATAAATAATTCTCCATTCTCACATCTGCCTTTACTAGAGGTTATAACAATAACATTAAATATTATAGGCTTAGTAGTTTGCTAACCGAGCAAAATATATACATGACATAAAGACAACACATGTATTATTTCCTCTGCAGCTTGGGGTTGAAAACTATTTACCAACTTTAGTCAAGCAGACCATTTTGACATCTGACTTGGCTATTAAAGTAGCGTGTCTGCAGCTTTGTCTTTGTATCTGTGACGGTGAGGTAACGGACTCACAAACTCACCCTGGATTCCTTCATTGTCTTGTCTCCAATTGTCACTCACAGCAGGTCCCAATCAAGTCATTAGGCTGTGTTTAAATATTTCTCCTCTGCTCCCCTCACTTGTCGGTCATTGTTGCATGTCGCTGTTGCTTGTCATATCAGTGGTGAGAGTTGATTTGTGTACAAACCTTTATTTTCATTCAGTTTGTTTATAATGCTCTGTGTTTGTTTTAAATTAAATAACAGTGACTGCCAAATCTGCCTGCGCCTGGTTCCTCCTCTCCACTACACCTAACCCTGTGACAGTATCACATCTGTAATATTCTACATTTTAATAGGCATTATACCACTATATTAAATAATACTTGTTATTGTTTGGCTAGAAGGAGTTCTAGAATGTGCATTAATTCTAGGTTGCATCTGTAGCAACCAAATCACCAGGAATGATCACCAGGTAAGATGTCTTCCAAACCGTAAAGTTAGTTAGCTAACTAGCTAGCAGTGCCCTCCTGGTACAGGGCCTTGTTGACACCTTGTATATTCATCTTAAGGATATCTGTTGATAGGATAGGAACATTGCTGAAAGACATCCAACGGCTCTATCAATCAAGAACAGACGCGATTACACACAAATTGACTGTAGCACGATCTGTTTTGTTCCATAAAATGAAGCAAAACATGGTTGCACATTTTTCTAATCTTGTGGACCCTTCAATCCCTGCTGTGAAATCTGGGTTGTTTGGGGTGCAAAGAATATTCCATGATACTTCTCGCTAATTATGTTTAAAACAAATCTCACTGCCCTAGAAATACCTCAGACATGACACACCACCTAGGGTCCCCCCTGGGTGAAGTGCTTCTTTAATAAAAATGTTTTTTAGCTGTCAGTGGAGGGCAGTGACCAGTGTACAACGCTGCACATTGTAAAATACCACTCACAGAGCATCCTACAGCTCAAAAGTGTCTTGAAAATTGGGTGTAAAAAATACACAGTGTATAAAAAATACCACCCTCACATTTCTGCTACATTCATACTAAACAGGAGCTGATAGAAAACGTGGTAAAAATCCCTAGGTCTGTCTTTGGAAAGAAAACCTTTGGCTTAGTTGCCATCCCCTTTACATACCTCTCATACATAAAAAGTGACTGCATATTATTCATGGCTTTGTCAAACGGCCAACGTTTAGGTCTGTGTGTGAATGAGGTGTTGTAGTAGCGTGCGTGCTTGCAAATCGATTGATGTTAGTCTATCCATGTCATCTTTCCTTCGCTCTTCCTCACGACTCTCTAATCTTACTTAAGGAGTTCAGTTCCGAAGGATTCTTACACAGGCTATGTCAGGAGCTCTGTCTCCAGTTCATCAATGTTGCTTTTAGAACCAGAAACCCTAGATTGTTCTTCAAGTTATCTCCCTCTCTCCCTTTGTACTCTCTACCTCATCACATCTTGATCATAAAAACTGAACCAGATTACTGTTATCTCATAGAGACAACCTCTACTATTATTTCCTCTATATTCCAGGCCTCCCCCTCCCTTCCATCACTGTCTCTCCTCAGCCTTTTATAAGCTGGCCTGATGCTGACGTGTGGTTTCAATTCCACCCCCTGTGCCCACAGGTTGTAGACCTGGCCCAGCATGGGGATCCACACTGGGTATCTGATTAAGAGGGAGAGGTTATGCACATCCACGTGTGTGGGGATGGAAGAAGGGCCGGGGGTCAAAGGCATGTGGTTGGATGATTCATGGCTGAGTGGGCAGACGGTGGTTGGAAAAGCCTGCCCTGCTGTAGGATAACCTTCCCTTTCCCCTGTGCCTTCACCCAGGCCTGGGTTTGTGAAAGAAAACTGTGTGAGCCTAGGTAGAAGAAAGGGTGAGATAGAGGGAAAGGGAACAAGGAAAAACAGACAAAATTAGGGAGCCAGAAAGGGGGACTGTCTTTTCCTTCTCCTTTCCAGTCCATGGGAATCATGGGGGAATCATTGCTCATAGATTTGCTGAGAGTGTGCCCTTACACTGGATAGATGTGCTTCGCAGCAAGGCATTTTGGTGGATAGGTCAGGGAGGGAGCATAAGTAATTTGCCCCCAACTTCAGTGGACGTGTTACGGTTGTAAGATCAAGCTGAAATTGCTTGCGTGTGAACATTGTGTGTGGACTTTCAGATTTCTTTCATGAATGTGACTGGTTAAACTTACTTTACAGTGAAAATTATACTTTTTAAAGTTTATATTTTCTTTAGTGATGCCCTCCACTTGTATTTTTTGCACTTTTTGCAGTCAGTGAGGTTATTTCAGGTAAATTCCTGAATGTTTAATGACTCTGGGTGACTGTCATTAGGACCGCTCCAGTTGCATTGATCCACTGTGCCAGTATGCTGTCCAACACCATACTTCTGTTAGAATCAGCTGTTTCGTATAGTGGTTGTAATGATGATTGCGTACCCCGTTGTCAAGGGAGAGAGTAATTCATTTGTTTATTGCAGCATTCGATTGTCTTGTTCATGAGGTTACAGACCTGGTCTTCCTTACACAACCTCAATCCCATCTCTTCTCCTCTCCTCACTGTAATGTTGTTTACAAGCTGATATATTATATATGCAACCAGATAATGCAACCAGGTTATTTATTTTTACACTCAAAGATTTCAGTTTGTTTTTCAATTGAATTGTTCACAATATAGCAAACAAGAAAGCATGTTCATTTATATAGCAAAATTCATCCATAGAAGGAATTCAATGTGCTTTACAAAGAAAATAAAAATTATGCAATAGAATTAAAACATTCAGATCAATCAACCGCAGCTTGCTACATTTACACAGAGGCTATTCCTCTGATAGCAGGTCACAGTAAAAGTGGAAAAAGTTCTGACATGATTTATCTTTGTCTCATTTACATTACAAAAATCTGGCATTCTAACAGGGGTGTGTAGACTTTTTATATCCACTGTATACACACACACCAACACACACACCATAGGGAGCAAAGTTTGCTTACAGTAAGAAACTATAATGCCAGATAGAGACCAGGACAACAAACTGTCAGTTCCTCACTTATCTACTGCAGAATTCACTACGAAAATTGCAAGGAAGTAAAAGAATACTTAGACCAACTCTCTATAGCTAGCTTGCTGGAATCCTGATCTAAGATTATCAAGGCCAAGAATAACGTTGATCTCTGAGTTTGTGCTTTTTTTTAACAGGTAATTCAATTTTTCATATTTTTTTTTTTCATATTTTCTATCGGGGCATTAGTGCGGAACCGCTTTCTGATTGGTGAGTAATTGCAATATTCTGTGGTTGTTTTTTCATTGAAAAAAATCCTATATGATCTTCATGTTCATCTACTTATCTGGTATTGGGTCGCGGCAGCAGCAGCTCCAGCAGGGGACCCCAAACTTCCCTTTCACAAACTACATTTGTCAGCTCTGACTGGGGGATCCAAAGGCGTTCCCAGGCCAGTGTCGAAATATAATCTCTTCGCCTAGTCCTGTGCCTACCCCAAGGTCTCCTCCCAGCTGGACTTGCCTGGAACACCTCCCTACAGAGACGTCCTGGGGGCATCCTTACCAGATGCCCGAACCACCTCAACTGGTTCCTTTCGATGCAAAGGAGCAGCAGCTCTACTCTGAGGAAGTAGAGTGATCTAGTTCTTTCGGTCATGACCCAGCCTTCAAGACCATATAGATGAGAGTAGGAACAAATATTTACCGATATATCGAGAGCTTTGCCTTCCAGCTCAGCTCAATTTTCGTCACAATGGTGCGTTAAAGCGAATGCATTACCACCCCCCTCGCTCAGATTCTCTGGCTGATCTCCCGCTCCATTTTCCCTCACTCGCGAACAAGACCCTGAGACACCTGAACTGCTTTACTTGGGGTAACGCCTCATTCCCTACCTGGAGGAGGCACTCCATCGGTTTCCTGCTGAGAACCATGGCCTCAGAATTCGAGGTGCTAATCCTCATCCCATTCACTTTGCACTCAGCTGCGAACCGGTCCAGTGAGTGCTGGAGGTCACAGAGCGATGATGCCATCAGGACCACATCATCTGCAAAAAGCAGCAATGAGATCCCCAGCCCACCGGACGGCAAACCCTCCCCACCCCGACTATGCCTCGATATCCTGTCCATAAACGTTACAAACCGGATTGGTGACAAAGTGCAGCCCTGGCGGAGGTCAACTCCCACCTGGAACAAGTCCGACTGACTACCGAGAACCTGAACACCGCTCTCTCTTTGGATGTACAGGGATTGGATAGCCCTAAGAAGGGTCTATCTCACCCCATGCACCTCTCACAGTATCTCCAGGGGGACCCGGTCATAAACCTGAACCCGATCCACAAAACATATGTAGAATGGATGGGCTATATATTACTATTTATAAATTTTTTGGCCTGTGGTTTGGGTCCGGAAAGTTCATTTCTGTCCCAGGCCCTTGGATTCCTGTCGGCGTCCCTGGCTGTGTTAATATGAAATGTGCAGAACGTTTCACCTTAATGAATGTAGACAATTACCACTTTATAGTTGTAGTAATGTATTTTCGTGAATTATGCTTGTATGATTAAACATTTCATCACTTTACCAAAAGCAATCAAAAATAACATTTTATTGGCTTACAAGTATGCTATAACACACCATGAAAAATGCTATGGTGCACTAATAGTGATTTGCTGCACATTGACCCCTTCTTTTAGATGATGCAGTGTTTATAATGATAATGCTGTATGATCTTTGAGGAAAAATGATATTATTATATCTCAGTTGTCCTGAGACCTTTGGAGAGAGGGTTCAAAGCCAGATGACCAATTAGGTTTATCCACCTTGCCTACGGGCTGAGTTTTTTTACCTTGATGGCTCAGGGGTTTGATTGAGCAACTGTTCAGTGACTGGCTCAATGGCCCTACCCACTATAGGCTACCTGAACTTTAGCTGTTCTTGGTGTTTAGCTTTCCACCACATTCATCTCTGTGTTTTCACCTCAATTTTATTCTCCTGACCAGTCTCTCGTATTGTAGTCTTTTTTAAGCAGCTCAAAGCCTAGGACTTACAGTACTTATTGGCAAATGCATGAATGCCATAGATTATTTAGGTATTTGTCCCCAATATTGATATGTTAATGAGGTTTTGTTGTGCCGCAAGTTCAGTTTGTATCCGCGCTCTTCTGTTGTTTTCTCTTCATGTGCTCAATTAAAAAACAATTACACCAGATGTAAGCTATATGTACAATTTGGAATGGATTGATAAGAAATTCAATCTAGCAGATAAGGCTATCCAACATATTTTGAATTCCAACACCATAAGCACTTACATGTCTTTGTAAGAAATTACACTTCCACATAGCATCCCCTGACCGATAAAATGCGACAATGAGAGACTGTATAATATGAACTTCAAATATATAAATGTATTCATCAACATAAGTGTTGAAAAATCTAATTGCTAGCAATGCTTTTCCTATTTGCTTTAATAACTCATCCAAATCCAGCAGGAAGCCTGGCAGTCTAACTTAGTGAATCGGTCACATAATAGATTGGACTGCCTTTACTGTGTGTAATAGAATCAGCCTAGAAAATGTCTTGACAGTTTGTCACTGACTTGTTGAACGATAGGGGCAGAAGGCAACACTCACCTGTCACTTTGTTTAAGTGATGTTCTCCTGTTATCTCTGGTTTGTTTAAGTCTTGTCTGCCTGCATGACAACCCCTAGAGTAAGGGGCCATGTAGCCCGGCACTACTCACATCTCCTCACTTGTCAGTCTGCTTGTTCCTCCTTGATGCTGTTAAGTATTTTCCTTTGAAGTAACTGGAAAAGGTGCTCTTGAACAGTTTAGTAGTTATCATTATGTTTGAAAGTCTGACGTTGTGTTTGCCATGTCTGAAACTCAGTGAGTAGCAATTGACACTATTATTTAAATGTTTGTTGGCATACGGTCCATTTTAATATATTTATGCAGTTTAACACATCGAAGCCTTTTGTCCTACTGTGAGCTGACATGACATTACGTTTTCAAACGCCTTTTATGAATGTAAGCATCAGGAGGACAAGGTTGATTACCATTAAGGGACAGTTAATCAATGATAGTACATATAGCACACCAAGCTATCTGAACGAGAATTTCACTTTTTTTCAGTAACTTTTGGTTTCCTCGCCTTGAAAGAAGTTTATTCTTTTTACTTTAACCAGACATTTGGGAATTTTTCAGGGTATGTAAGCCCTGCAATTGCACACACTGAATTCCATAGTTTAAAAAAAATATGGTAAGAATATGGCATGACAACAAATCTGTCAAGAGTGGGTCGCCCACCAAAACTCACAGACCAGGCAAGGAGGACATTAATCAGAATGGCAATAAAGACACTAAATATAACCCTGAAAGAGCTGCAATGCTCCTTTGCAGAGTTCGGTGTATCTGTCCATAGGACCACTTTAAGCCGTACACTCCACACAGCTGGGCTTTACGGAGAAGTGGCCAGAACAATGCCATTGATGAAAGAAAAAAATAAGCAGGCATGTTTATTGTTCGCCAAATGGTATGTTGGACTCCCCAAACATATGGTCAGCTGAAACAAAAATTTAGCTTTTTGGCCATCAAGGAAAACACTATGTCTGGCGCAAATCCAATACCTTGCATCACCCCAAGGACCCCATCCTCAAAGAAAAGCATGATGGTGGCAGCATCATGCTGTAGGGATGTTTTTCATCGGCAGGGACTGGGTAACTTGTCAGAATTGAAGGAGTGAAAAATGTTGCTAAATACAGGGAAATTCTTGAGGGAAACCTGTTTGTCTTCTAGAGATTTGAGACTGGGATGGAGGTTTAATTTCCAGCAGGACAATGAACCTAAGCATACTGATAAAGCGACACTTGATTGGTTAAAAGGGATTTAATGCTAGAACCTCCAAGCCTTTCAGTCAAACAGTATCATCATGAGCCAAATGCAATTTTGGCGATTAGCATACAAGTTCTCCACAGCATCACCTACCAGCCAGTGCATAAGTGCATCACTATAAAATTATCTAAGAAATTATGAATTACAGAATTTCTTTGTTTGAAATAGTTAATGAATTTGAAAAAATACAAGAATATGTTTGTATTGAAGGTCTTAACATATGAAAGAATTACTAAACTGTCAGGAACGTCTGAGTGCAAGAAAGAATGGAGCGGACTGCGGAGTCTTTGACTTTGTTTTAATACGTGCGCTGACATACGCTCAATTAACCATAGAGACAATAACACACAAAGACAAAGGGAGCAGAGGGAACATATATACTGAGGGGAATGACTTAATGATGAGCAGGTGCGCTAGACGGGACAACAGGTGCAAT